>JAOYSI010053057.1:173-25375 GCA_025775065.1 Hiodon alosoides
GCAGGTCTCAGTGGTGCATATGTACCATAAGGGTATGTGTGCAGGTCTCAGTGGTGCATATGTACCATAAGGGTATGTGTGCAGGTCTCAGTGGTGCATATGTACCATAAGGGTATGCGTGCAGGTCTCAGTGGTGCATATGTACCATAAGGGTATGTGAACTTGTGGTAGAGGGAAGTCACTGAAGATACACAAGATCTGTGCATGACGGTGTTATTGTTACTGATTCAATTGACAGTGGTAGACTATTTCAGATACACAGCAACTGTTCATTTTTATTTTATTTTTGCTTAGTGAAAAATATTTTTTTTTTGTGCGTGAGAAAGCTCTCAAGCTTAATGAATGAAGGTTTCCAGGAGTAAGTGGATTACTCACCATCATAATTCTGTTTTTTCTTTATATCTCATGCCAGAATGTAGTAATGAAGACCTGAGGAACAATGTCCCAGAATGCATTAGTAAGTCATGCATGAAATGAAATGCTTCTACATTTAACAGACCCTGTCTATTTTTTAATTTTAATTTGTGAACATGTAAAAATTTGTTAACAAAAATGTTAAATCTAAATATACGTAGCATCTACCTGTCCACAGAATCTGGAAGATAGTTTTTACTTGCTTCGTGTTTGATCAGAGGGAATCGTCCTTCCATGAAAGTCAGCCTTTTAAAATAATTCAGGGTTTTCTGTTAACTGTGTCTTGTAGACCTACCTGCTCCTTAGGGCTAGGGCTTGGATTTTAACTAAGCCATTCCTCGCCCACAACCACACCCCCACCCCCACCCACCAGATATCTGCACGCCTTAAATGACATCCTCTCGTATTCCGTGACAGCTGGAAAAATACAGTACACAGTGGACGAAGAGAAGAAGGAGTTGACAGTGAATGTCTCAGACATGTTGGAGCACAAAGACTATCACCTGAGATTGTGTCACAGGGGTTACACCTGCAGTGGCACGGGGGCGTACTCGCTGGTGAGCCAGAACAGAAAATACAACACTGTGGTGTAAATACTTAGGACACTGAAACACACATTTTATTCACGCAACTCTTCAGTTTTGAACAGTGTATAATAATAATACTATTGGTTTTACAGAGGTCCAGGGGAGGATTTACAACAGGATTATGTTAAATTGGAATTTAAAGGTTAATGCAGTGTCAGTATCATTTTACACACTTACCGAAGATCACATACAAAGCAATGCTAAATCGGTAAACACATGTTGTGTATAGTTAGACCCTGAAACCATAAATTGTCTAATCACCGTATAAAACCAGCCTAGCAACACAGATATTCCTTTGAACAGAATTCAGAAATAATTCTGTGCTCTGGGCCAAACCGCAGGCCAAAAAATAAATAATCACTTGCAGTACAGGATACTCTCACAAAGGTTCTTTCAGCTTTGTTTACTAGTTTCTGCTCTTTTTTTTTAACAGATCAAAAGCGATAATCCATTCAAGAGCGCAACGTTTCAGTATTCCAGACCTCTGCCTTGTCTTTGCATAGAGGTAATACAGCCATCCAGCATGTTTTCTTAGTAATGTTATATCATAAATTCAAATAAAGTGTCCCCACTATCTGTCCTGCAGGGTTGGTCATCCATGCTGGACGCCTCCAGAATTCAAGTCTGCCCATTTAGTAATTGTGAGCATTATTCATTATGCATATTGGCACCCAGTCATTTTACTGTAGGCCAACGGTACACTGCTCTCTCTAATCTGAAGAAAGACAGAGAAGGTCATGAGGTGGTTATTTTATGTTTCTTTTTTTTTTTTTAGCTACGGAGGAAATGTGGTCTGGGGTGACCTTTGACCTGGAAGAGGAAGTTTTATCATGGGAACCTATCTGTCCCACAAAGGCGGTCGTCACGTTGTGCCAGAGAGTGGGAGAGAATGTCTGTCTGGACCTGGTCAATTCCACGCAAGCTGTCAACGGCAGAAAGGTTTTGTGTTCATTCTTCATTTACTTCTAGCAGTCTAGAAGAAATATTTCTTTCTGCCAGTGAGGATCGAGAAGGCTTATTTTCTTCATTCAATTTCCAGGTGATGTTCTCTAAAGTGGATCCACACCCCAAGCTTTGCATGAAGGTAAACGTTTCAGCCAACCATCGCGCTTCTACATTACTGATGACAGTATATATATAATAATATAATATTATAAAAATTTTCATTTTAAATTGTTTTCCATATGAAATATGAAGTTCATTAAAACGATATGACTGTGAGCTCTACGTCTGAGCGAGCCAAACTAATTCCCAATCCTCCCCAGTTCACCACAGGAGAAGGGTCCTGGGTTAAATGCCCGTTTGCTGGGGGAAATTTCCCAGGTAATCTGCCACGAGAAGTCGTGTTTGTTGAAATCAATGGTGGATGATGCCAGTCGGCCTGAATATCTCTCCTATTGATTAAATGTGCAGTGTACTGGCTTTGCAGCCTTTCCTCAATGACAAATTACACAACTTTTCAGCCTGGAACCTGATGGTGACCTCCCGCTCAGGGCTACAGCAAGCTGTCCTGTCGTCCCAAGTCAGAGCTGAAATTTCTCTGGCTCTGTGTCGCAAGGCCCAGCCCTCTGACTGCGATGAGGTCACCACGGTCCCTTTGGTAGCTATCAGTCCACATCTACATGCCTCCGATAAATGTCTTAATCACGATTCTGACAGAATCTGACTTCTGACGTCCGAGCTTCGTGATCGTCCTGCGGAGAGGCGACAGTCTTGCAAGTGCTGATGACCAGCACCGGATGTTTGAACAGATCCAGAACATGTGACCTCTTCGTCCTCTTCTTCACTTCTAGGGAAACCTGAAGTATGTTGCCGTCAATCTAACTCGGGACGCATGCAACCCTGGAGTCTGCATCCAAGTAAGGTTTCTCACACCGAGCCCAAAAACACTGGAAAAATCCCATGGGTGATGGCAAAGTGAGGACCGAGGCCGTAATACTGTGTCAATCTGTGTCGATCCATTCTGCAGGCCAGAAGGGTAGATGTGGAGTTCTCAGCACCCGTTCTTCATTGTCACTTCCAATGCTGTGAGTATAGCTGACAGGAGGCCCAAGTCTGCTGGAACAGATCCAGGCCTCTTAGATTTGCATTTGCAAATGATTCCTAAGGAATTACAAGAAATTTGGTTAAAAATAAATTGTGCTTTCATTGGTTGTTCCACATAGGGGAGAGAATTTACGGGATAATGATCACCCCCCCTCCCCCCCGAATTTTAGTAATGTGAATGCCAGTCCTTTGATGAACGGGGTTCTTGTGCAACCTAAAAGGGTGTTCTCTCAGCATCAAGTCAAAACAAGTCTCAGTATGCCTTTTAAGTCAGATCACATTGTATTGTATTGAATGCATGTTTGGGTGGTTATTGGCCGAAAAAAATGTGTAAATAACATGTTTCTTCAGCATTGTTTGCCTTCGAAAAGATAACATCACCGTGGGGTTTTCTTCAGAGCTCCATCTGTGAGATGGTTCAGTGAGAAGGGAGAGGTGTTGGCGCAGCTGTGGCGGCAATGCTCTATAGAGTAGACAGCGCGAGGGCAACATGTGACCCGGCAACTGTTGTTGTTTACTAACACTGTCCACGGCGACACCTTGGCTACCACAGCAGACGAGATCCGTCCAGTGTCCAGGAGCCAGAGCTGGGATTTAGAATGGCTATTTGGGTTGGCCCTGGTCTTTCTGGCCATGGTGATGCTGTCAGCACTCATAGGAAACAACTTACTGACAGGTACAGTCCTTATACATCCCTTATCCAGCCCTTATAACCTTTATGGATCACTAACTGTGTGATGGAGACAGTCTACGCATCCGAATCACTTAATCTGCAAACACATTTACGATTGCATCTGCTAAATTACCATCCATAGCGATTACCCGGATTGAATTGACGATTGTGCCTGACTTGAAGCGGGTATCAGTTTTTAAACAATCTCCCTGTTTACAAACAGTTTATCAGAAGAGGCGTACGGTGGAGAGACAAGACAGTGCCTGTTTGTTTGAACAGAGAGCAGGTGAGATCACTGACAGGGCCGATAATGGCCGGACGATGGCATCACGCGTTTTTCCGTTGACGCGACCGTTACTTCTTTCAGCCTTGCCCAACTTTGTTGCGGTGACAATCCTCCACGCCGCGGATGATGAATCAATCGCCCACTTGGCCAGGGACCTGGAGAAATTCCTCACCAGTCTGAACGTGCCGGCACAGCTCGCCGACATAAACGAGGGCTGGTTGGAGCAAGCCCTCTTGGTGGATGTAGGTGACGTTTTCACCATTCTCCTTTGGTCAGATGGGTGCACCAAGCACATACACAGACTGGCCTTGGGTAAACACAGCCTGCACGCGCACGCTAGCTGCCCGGCCTCTGGCATGGTAAAGGTTGACGTCGTTACATACGACAGCCTAACCCCTGGGGTCCCCTCTTGGCTAAATGCTGTCCCCCTGGGGCAAGTGAAAGACAGTTTTACCCAACTCATTTTCACTGCTCGAGTCACCTCCCCAGACTGGCCCCTCTTCGTTGGGTACCTTAAAAACGACATCTCCCCAGTCTGATTCAAGGTGGCTCCCATTATATACATGGCCTGAAAACTAATTTATTGTAGGATATTCCAGCTTAAGTAAAAGTGTTTTAAAAATAAATAAATAAATAAATACCCCCAAATATAAAAATTCTCAATTATTACAATCCATGTTAAACTGTCAATGATCTACTCCATTGCCATGGCTACCATTATATTTGTTATTCTGATCTTTGAACTGAGCATTTAGAGATACAATCATATTCCATGTCATGATACTCTGCTCTGCTGGCTATATGTTTATGTTTCCATGTAAAAATTTTAATTCAAATGCATTTTTCAGATTTTTTAAGTGTAAATAATTACATTTCAGTGTTCTGAGCTCTGATTGCTGTAGTAAACCACTATCACTGCTGTTTTCACAATAAAGTCATTGTATCAACCCATTTACTTTATCAACGTAACGATGTTCGGAAAAAGTTCATACTTCAAGTTTAAAACAGTGCTAATTTTACCTGCCATACAAACACATTACCGCTGCTTTTTCAATTAACTAGTCTTAGGAATAAGTTCTGTTTATTTGCCTAACAGAACTAAACACAACGCACAGTTAAAGTGCAGTTTTGTGGAATGTTGTGTGAACTGTGTGATTGAAGAACTTGCCTGTTATCTGGTAAATGCCGGGATGTTCGCTGAAACCGAGCCCCCCCACAATTGTAATTGGTAAACAAATTATTTTGCGGAACAGCAAACGACAAGAGGAAGAGAGAGACCTTATCCGTGTTCTGTTGACGATCAAAAGGCTCTCTGACTAGCGCCGAAACAATAATCGCTGTAATGGGATTTACTGTTAGACGCACAAGGAACTAGTTAAATGCGTCAGTTCCTCTAAGCCGTAAACTAATGACGAACTAATGACTATTTCTAATATACATTTCTTATAAACCAGGCTGTATAACAGTAGCAATATATTCAGTTGTAGCAGATGTAGATAAAAACATTTTAAAAAAGGTACACATTTTTAGTTCACTTCAGCCCGTATTACTGATTTGTAATATGTATTTTGGGGTTAAAGAACCATACAAACTTTACTCCTGTCTGAGTATTTACATCAGTTGTTTGAAGTATCTCAGACTCGTGTCCTGTGTCCTTATACCAAAATCCAACAAGACTGAAAGTAATTTTTATGCAATATCAAAGACGAGACGAGAGAACTAGACGTATCATGCAGCTTTGTGTTGCATATGGATGGCTGTTTTACCCAATGGGAAAATAAAGAAAAGAAAACCGCAGGTTTTAAAGAAGTGAATGGAGATCTCCCAGAAGCAACCAAACTCCAGTAAAGCATTGACTATTTTACTAAAACCCACTCACTGGTCATTCTGTTACATTAACTAGAATTATAAAAATGCTTTACACGTTAAATACACTCCGTTTGCTATTTTATAAGCACGATAAACGATCCCCGGAACTTTTTTGAGCCCCGCTGTCTGAAAACATAACCTCTGCTTTAGCCTGCAAGCTACAGCAACATGCAGTGGGTTATATTTAATCTCTTGTTTGATCATATCTTTCATGCAAGACGTCGGGTTCCCTTGCGGACAAATAAAGCGTAAGGCTGAGAAGAGTCAGCCGAGATCATTTCAATAAAGTTTCAGTTCCTAAAATGAAGAATACGTTAGAATGTCGTCGTATTTGTCTATTACTTTTTCACTAATGAGAAATCGCCCATATCAGTAGGCAGATGTCATCAGTTTACAACTATTAAATGAGTCATTGCTCACTTATTAGATGCCCATTCTGAATATTGTGAAAATACTCAGTAAATTTACTCTCCCCACAGGCACAACAGAACATTACGTTCATTCATATTTTTAGGCAAGGGAAAAAAAAAAAATAATAAAATCCATGCAAATCAACGAAGCAAACCGCAAATTTCACTCAGTGAAAAAAAAACAAATACCTTACGTGGATCACGTGTTTGGTCATCGCGTATCGCCGGTGCACGCAAGCACTCTGCGTACGTACCTATTTCAATCCCGAAGATTAAAAAAAATAACTGACGCCACAGCGGATCTACTGAGCGCTGGTTTCACCCTCCTGGTCCAGCTTCTGTCGTGGTCCAAATCATGGCACGTGGCAGCACGTGACCCTTTTGGCCCCCCCGAGCTGTCTTTGTCTTCTCACGTGCTCTCATCTCTCGCCATCACTAAGGGACAGGTTGCTAACCTTTCCTGGGCATTATTTAGGGCTGATTATTAATGAAGCAAATCAATGATTTAATGTCAGCAAAACTTACTGACGAACTCGGTCACGAATTCTTAATAATAGGCCCAGAGTGGGTTAGTATAGTTGGTCGTTTTCCCTACAGGCCTCTGCATTCATGGCGCCAGAGGTTCTGCCATAGAACACTATAGTTGCCCACCTGAAGATCAAATTCCCTTTATAAACGATTCTGTGGAGAACGTTCCAGATACCAAATCACTTCAGGTGCTGGGTTAATGATTTTTTTTTTATTTTTTTTTTTAACAATACGTGTCTGGGCATATATTTCATTTTAGTAACCACAGTGAAAACGTAATATGCAAATATGGGAAATTGTCTTCAATATTAATGTGTGGTGAGGATAATGAGATAATCATATTTATGAACTTCTTTCATGTTTTGCGGTCAAGTACCATTAACAATACATGAAAGATATTCATGTGTTTTATTTAAAGAGATATATTATCGAATACCGTAAAATGGTTTTGTTAGGAACACATGTGCGCGTGCTTTCTCCTGTAGTTTTGTGTATTTGTGATGTCCCCTGTCCTCAGTTCTGGGGCTTTCATACAGACATGTAACTAAGCACTTAATCAAATAATTACAGGCCTATCTGAACCAATTTCTTCCCAGTGCAGAAAATGAGAGCTATCTAAACAGGGATTTAAAATTCCAGGAGAGTAGCAGGAAGGAGTATTGTTCTGAAAGTTTTCGTGGCTTTAGAAAATATATATACTGGTAAAATGTTCTGAGGAGTGATGATCCTCTGGGGGTTTTCTGGGGTTTGTACCCCCTTAAGTGGTAATTTATATCGCTGCGTACATGGTTATTCCCTCCTCAAGAATGACATTTTCATGACATTTTCATTTTCCAGCCAGCAGATGTCAGTGTTGCATAGCATATTTCAAAGACAGTCAAGTGATTGTATTTTAATTGTTACTCTTAAACTGTCTAACATACTCCCAGCTCAGCGATATTTTCTCCAAATTTCAAAATCCCTACCCGTTTTCCCCAAAATGACGAACCAGGACAGATGAGGGGTGCCCCTGGGAGAGGGTCCCACACCCCTGCAGGCAGCCTAGTACACCACCTCCTGCCTTGGCCTGAGGGACAGTGATTGTCTGCTCAAGATGACACCAGCATCCACACTATGATAATAATAATATCAATGTGTGTCAGTGATTTTTATTTTATATATATATATATATATATAATTTTTTTTCCCGAAATTTTGAGAGTTCTGTTTTGTATTTATGTGTTATTTGCTTTGGTAGGCAATGCCAGAGAGAGAGAGTAAGGGAGAGTGAGGGGGGGAGAGGGAGAGAGCAAGAGATAGAGAGAGAGAGAGAGAGAGATAAAATACAAGAGGATAATTCTTCTCAGTCTGGAAGCAACCTTCTCAAAGGCTATCCAACACACTCAGATGCATTATTCCTTCTCCAAATCTAGTAACACAGCAACAGTAACAGTAACAGTAACAGTAACACAGCAACAGTAACACAGCAACAGTAACAGTAACAGTAACACAGCAACAGTAACGGTAACAGTAACACAGCAACAGTAACACAGCAACAGTAACAGTAACAGTAACACAGTAACAGTAACCATCTCCAAACCTCTACGGTTAAAATGTGGCCGAGTCTACATTTGGGTTTGATATCAGAGAGCTCTAAACAAATAATTATCCACAGTGCTCTCTAATGAAATACTTTGGCCATGATTCACAAACTCAGTGAGGGCTGAAGAACAGTGGATAAAGTGTCCGGGGTTGCTGATATAGACATGTCTAATGGATGGAGTAGGCAACCCAATGGAAAAGAATGACAAATATGAAGCAATGACAACAAAGGATGAGATCATCCCTGGTTTTGTGCATCTGTCGGATCAGACATTCCAGTCTGCTGCTATTCTTGCTTGGTTAAACAGCCTGATGTAAAGTGGAACCACAGGCAGAGAACGAGTGCAGCCACTGATGTCATAGGGATGGAGAGTGTTGTGTGGGGTCTGGGGTGAGGGTGAGGCATCCGGAGGGGACAAGTTGGTCAAACTGATGAGGAGGGCGGGAGCGAATGTCATACTGATCTCTCTCTATCTCTCACTCACTCACTCACAAACACACGGCATACTGATCTCTCTCTCTCTCTATCTCTCACTCACTCACTCACAAACACACGGCATACTGATCTCTCTCTCTCTCTATCTCTCACTCACTCACAAACACATGGCATACTGATCTCTCTCTCTATCTCTCACTCACTCACTCACAAACACACGGCATACTGATCTCTCTCTATCTCTCACTCACTCACAAACACACGCACACATGGCATACACATGAACTCTCTCTCTCTCTCTCTCACTCACTCACTCACTCACAAACGCACGCACGGCATACACATGAACTCTCACCTACGTCCTTCTGACGAAACCTCCTTCAGTCTCTGGATGTCTTTGATTAGTCTTATGTGTGTCTCACTGATCTAAAGATGGTGTATCAACTGGTCCTCCAAAGTGTTCATAGTCTACAAAATAAAGCCTGTTGAATTCATCCCCCCCCCCCCCCCCCATTAGATTAACCTAGCGAGAAAGAGTAATAAGTTCAGGCTCACATAGCGCGAACCAGGAAAATAAAACTCAGTGCTGTCCGTCGTGAGTGCTGACCACAGAAGAACAGTGTGATCATTGACCCTTGACCCTTGAACCACTAACCCCTGACCTCACACTTCTGACCCCAATGCAGTGTTTGTGGTCACGTTCTGCCTCACGAGTGCACAATGACAGACACGTTAATCTTGACGCTTGTGCCCGAGACTCACCATCTGTGTATGGATGCCATTTGACCTGAGTTAGTCACAATGAGATTCACGCTAGCGTAAGATCCCGCTACCATCTCCAAGCCTCCAGTTATATCCCAAACGGGTGAATCTTAACCACCAGCTCCCTTTAAAACAAAACAAGTACTTTCTTAATAAGTCCTAATGTGCATTGAGTGCTCAGCAAAAACCCAGAAACCTTTTTCTCAGTTTTTACTCAGCAGCAGTTTTTACTCAGCAGTAGTTTTCACTCAGTGTGAATTGACAAGTAGGAGAGACCAGAATACTCATATCACTGCAACACCAACAGCCCTTCATCTAATCGCCAACGTTGAAACATATAATAATCACAGAAATGCATTTTTAGACCCATCAACGACCTTTCCCACGTGAGAACCCCAGGCGTTCCTTGTAACTCACAGAAAGTACACGCAGAAAAGAAGCACTGAAAACCTAAATGGGTGGTCTGAACGTTTTCTGTCATGATGTGAATGAGTAGTTATTTTAGTGGAGTACACTGTACGCGTCACAGGCAGGAAAGACAATGCTAACAATCTTTATTTACCATTTTAGCTTTGCTGAAAAGATAATCCAAACTGGCATTCCCTGAGCTACACACTGAGAGGGGGTAGCCTTTAGCTCTATCTACGACAGTCATTGAACTGGCCGGTCATACTTTGCTTGTAGTTTACTGGGTGGGTGTCGACTTCACCACTATACGCCGGCGAACCTTTGCGTCTTCAGTGATAGCCCCTCTTCAGACTGGACACAGTTTATCTCTCCCATGCCACAGAGGGCCATGGGAGAGGTCATGTGAGGATAGGCCCCGCCGCCCATCCTATCCAGGAGTAAAAACGGACAATAAACGCAAGGTAGGGTTCGAAGGTGACAATCAAGGGGAGGTGGAGTCGTTTAATTCAGTGTTTACTGTTGTACGAGATTAAGTATCCTGAGCAGGAATAAACTATGCAAGCTTGCAAATACAAAAATTTGCTGAGATGCAAGGGCAAGTGATTTATAATTACAAATTTGTAGCGGGTTAAACAGCACAAAATTCCAGAATCAGGTATATAAGTCATCAACGTACATGCTCCACACAACATCAATACACATATACAGTGTATAAGTATTTAGTGTATATGTATTTACGGACATATATATATATATACAAGGGAATATGAATTTAGAGACATTTACCTATAACATGAGACCAAGTATTAGGATTCTTGTTGACCACCACGTAATCTCGTGGAAGGAAATTGCTCAGCAAGGAGTTTTGTACGGTGTGTGTGTGTGTGCGTGTGTGTGCGTGTGTGTGTGCGTGTGTCTGCGTGTGTGTGTGTGTGTTAATGTGTATGACGTGTAAGACCCAGTCGCCCCATGCTGTGTGGTTCTGTGCCAGGTCCTCAGAGAGAGCAGGACCCAGCCCTTGTCCCCAGAATCCCTGTTACCAAGAAGAAAAGAGCATGGATGCCCCCCGGGGACCCAGGAAGGGTGCGGTCAGGAACAGATGGGACTCAGCGGAACCCCTCCCCCCCACCCCTGTCCTCCTGACAGCTGAGGAGTGGGGAGAGGGACGAGGCGATTACCGCTAAGAAGGAGAAAAGTCACGGAGGAGCGCCGGAGGAGCACGACCGGAGGACTGGATCATTAAAGAGGACGCCCCCTTTCCTCACAGCTTAATTATCCCCATAGCTGCGGACAGGTGCAGGATGTCAGCTGTCCCACAAGCCCCGTGTATCTGGTTAGTGTCACCCCAGTATGGTCCAAATGGCAGGACAACCCTCCTTTAAAGGGTTCAACTCTAACAGCTTGGATTTTGGGTTTGAAAAACGTCGTCTCCGTGTGAAATAAGGAGCACAACTCTCAGGAGGTGATTCAGCGCCGCAGGCGTACTCTCCGCTAGTATTGTGAAATTATTCTTATTATTATCTGAACACACCAATCTACTGTAATCTGACACGCTCAATTCTCGTCACTCCTTATCATTCAATAAGCAGAATGCTCTCTCCACGGGGTTGCCAACTGTCCGTAAACTTAGTCCAGAATTGTCCAGTTCCAGTCACTGGTCAACAACCTTGACCCTATTTATTGAAATTCTGTTCAAGCAATACGATTAATTATAATCAATTCACTGAACGAGCAGTATCTGATCCCCAGAAGAGGCAATGTGTACACACCAGTGGCGAATGAACCGGTATTCTGTTGTGCTGTAATGACAGACAATCCACACCAGTGGTGAATGAACCGAGATTCTGTTGTGCTGTAATGACAGACAATCCACACCAGTGGTGAATGAACCGAGATTCTGTTGTGCTGTAATGACAGACAATCCACACCAGTGGTGAATGAACCGGTATTCTGTTGTGCTGTAATGACAGACAATCCACACCAGTGGTGAATGAACCGGTATTCTGTTGTGCTGTAATGACACACAATCCACACCAGTGGTGAATGAACTGAGATTCTGTTGTGCTGTAATGACACACAATCCACACCAGTGGTGAATGAACCGAGATTCTGTTGTGCTGTAATGACACACAATCCACACCAGTGGTGAATGAACCGAGATTCTGTTGTGCTGTAATGACACACAATCCACACCAGTGGTGAATGAACCGGGATTCTGTTGTGCTGTAATGACACCCAATCCACACCAGTGGTGAATGAACTGAGATTCTGTTATGCTGTAATGACACACAATCCACACCAGTGGTGAATGAACTGAGATTCTGCTGCACGCCCCGGTGAGTTCTACACCAGTGTCAACAACGTAGAGACATACCACACGACACAAATGACCATGGTAACGCTGGACCAGGGTTGGGTCAGGGCTGGGTCAGGGTTGGGCCAGGGTTGGGCCAGGGTTGGGTCAGGGTTGGTGCAGATGTTATACAGCAAACCATTCGGACGTGCAAGTTCAGCAGAACGTTTTTTCTCACTTTTCCAAGGAGTGAATCATGCAAGCGAACATATTTATTCACTGAAATAAATATGATACATATTTTGTCATTATTGTGCTCTGTGGTGGTCTGTCATGAGAATCACATAACCAGGCTGACAACGTTTTTCCCGGTCCATCCTCAGGAACATGGGAGCACAGGGGACTGCTTGTCGTCCCCTGTTCATGTTGCTGCGGTATTCCGGTGTCTAATGAGGCCCGCGCAGCTTCTTATCTAAACGCAAGGGTATGGCGCAGTCACGCGACAGACCTGCCAACGTGAAGTCCATCGACATAATAAAAGTCATTATTTCAACCTCTAAGCGCCAAAATGACGGCACAGTACAGTTGCCCCCCCCCCCCATTTAAGGTCATGTCTAAAACCTTGACTGAGGAAGGACGCAAAAAAAAAATACAGCTTTGTCTGACACAAGTGAGAACCCAGGGTTGGAAAGCATATGCCATAAGGTCTCAGTGTACTCTTGTACACGGGGAATTTTTCTCTGTGTTTATATTTTTCATCAGACTGGTGTGGCAGACAGAGAAAAACAAGGGATCCCATTCCCTCCACGCTCTGCTCACACAGAGGCCAGTATTTTGCACCCCCCACCCCCTCCCGACGCACACAGAACAGTGTCGCTGGTGTGAAAATATCCGCCCAGTGCTGCAGACTGCCTGTCTCCATGCCGACCTCATGATGACTCTCCGAGTAACCGGGCGTCTGTGGCCAGTGCTGTTGCAGCCCTCTCAGTTTATCCACCCAACCCACGGGCCCCTGCCGCTGCACAGCAGCTCAAATATTTACGGCTTGGCGTTCGGGGGCCCACTCGCTAATTGAAGCGTGTGCCTTATAATGTCTTAAAATTGTAAATGAGGGGCCTATGTCACCGAGAGGTGGGACCGGGTAGGTGCCTCCGTGTCAACGCCTCCGTGTCACCACCGATTACTATTGAAGAATAGGCAGACTTCCGGCTGATGGGAGGAAAATAACGTTTTCCTGTTTTATAGACCAGACTTGTGACGTATTCCTGTTTTTTTGGGTTTTTTTTTTTTTTTGTGAAAAGCGAATGCCTATCTCACAATTGTCTGACATTAATGCTAATATATTCACAGTTGTTAAACTCTGCTTTTGAAAACACATTTTAGATTTTTATCAACGTGCAATTATTAACATATGGACAGACATGGAGTCATTAGCAGACGGTACTGAAATGAATAACAGCCTGCTCTAAGGAAATAAATCTGTATAAAAAAAATAAACTTGAAAACACTATAAAAAATGTTTTGAAAATTCTACATTTGAACTTCTATCGCCACGGCAATGTAGCACGGACTGACAGCAATAACCTGCTTTATATTTAAATGAGCTACTTTTTAGGTAGCACGCGTTTTGGTTAGCTCGTGTTTTAGTTTAGCCAGTACGTTCGCAAGCAAACAAATGTTGCAAATGTTTATTTAAATAAGTCCGACACACTGCCTCTGTAATCTAGATGTTTCAGCAGGCCAAACCTCTGACTGATAATCAAACTCGGGTTCCATCGCTTCTGCAACACAAGGCAGTGACTGAACAAAACGATTAGCTTGTTGAGGTGAAGACGGAAATCCCTAGCTCGGGTAACCAGTTGTACCTATAACCAAACAGCCCTCAAGCCCAGTTTTTCTTCTCACTCTCTGCAGAAGTGATGGGCTTCTTTATGGTGAACTGGTTTCTCCCGGTCCACTCAGCTTACGTATTACTGACTTATGATTGGCCCTTGTGCACATCAATCACTCAAACCATGAAGGCAGCCTTGTGGCTCATTTACAAACGTTATGAATATTTCATGAATTGAGATCTCTTGAACATGGAACATGACGTTGTTGGTGTCCCTAGCGGAGTTCCGTCATTGATAGGTATTGAAAACGATGTCCGGTCAGGGGCCTGAGAACGGATGGGAGCTGGGAGAAACCTGTGGCCTGGGTTTGTGTGGCTAACTCGCTTCAGCTCTGAGGTTCGGGCTGTGTTTTTGTTTATTATTTTTACTTAATTTAGATTAGTTATACAGGGGTGGATGTAGTGAAGTTTTGTTTATTTTGGTTGTGTGGTGGAGAGTTTTTTTTTTGATGTCAGTTTGTGTTTGTGTTTGTGTTTGTGTCTGCCACGGAATATAGCGAGTTGAGGAGGTCTCAGTCTCCTCCTCACAATCTCCTCCTCACAGTCTCCTCTGTGGTGAAACCAAGCAGGACCCAGAGTTAGGAGAGGTTCGGCAGGCCACCGGCAGTTGAACTGAAAACGCGTGGAGATTTACTTCTGTGTACTACGTTGTATTCCGTGTGAGTGGGCTGATTTCGTTCTGACTGCAGGTTGAGTGCCCTGTAGTGGTAGTCATTTGAGCCAGGTGGAATCGGAGGGGGATCGTGCTTGAGGGCAATGGGGAATTATAAGGGGGGAATGCCATGGAGGCTTTGGCATCTGAAACCTCCCTCATCACTGGTTTATCCGTCATTATTTCTTAATGGTTCATAGTGACGATCTGTGAACCCTTTTGGTAGCCTGTCATTACAGAAGTTATACTTATTCCAAGACAGGTTAACCAGTTCTAAAATATCCTGCCTCCGGTATTCAGGAAGTTTATCTCTATGGGTAAACACAGATAGACTGTGTCGCCAGGACTGCCGTGGGCGGATCTCCAGGCCACACCCTGCTAACCCTAACGTCCCATTTCCTATTTCATGAAAATAGACCACAAATCAATAAAACAATAGCCTGACTGTCCAATTTCTGTTGAATAAGGCAGCTTACAGAACTGCCAGAATCAATATCCCAATCAATCAGTCGGGGGGGGGGGGCGATGAGTGATGGATGTGACAGGAAGACGCCTGAGTAACCCTATGATTTGGGGTAAATGTGCTGCCAACCTGTCAGAGCCCCAGACACTCTGCGTTTTTTCTGCTGATTGATATTGACGTCTGTCTCCTGCGGCAGTTCTCTCTGATCCCAGTCTGGGTCAGCCAAGGAGAGGAGTTATTCTGAAGCTGGTGGCACCTGAGGTGAATTTGCTATCTGCTGGGAATAGTTCAGTTAGGGTGAGACCTTTCCCAGGTTTTCTGGTTCCCATGATGATGAATTTGAATTGAGTCTGTGTCAGATTGGATACGTTATCTGTCCCCCTTTCTGAGCGAATTTGATTAAAATGAATTCTGATCCTGAACATTTCAGATGCAAGGTTTATGGAAGTACAAAAGGTCACTTTGGTCTTCGTGTGTTTCAGCCAAGATACATTTTCGATATTTTCTACCCACCCAGACTTATGCTCTGGATTTCAAAAAGTCTGATGAATTGTCACAGCATTTTGGGCTTTCATTTGTCAGGATGAAGTTCTGCTCCCCATTTGAATCAGGGATGTTGAAGCTGTAATTTCTGGGCATGGTTCAGAGGAATCAAAGAGGCGGTTTCGGGTCATGTGATTCGAATCACGTTGTTGATTGGTGGTAGTGGTGCAGGGGGGAGGGGGTCAGAGTGAGTTCATTTTGATGCTTCCATTGAAATCAGAAAACAAAAGAGCCATATGTAGGGTTTTTTCTCCTTAGAACAGAGGGATAAACCATCACCTTGAAACAAAACACTGTGGAGACAGAGATAGCTGCACTGTTCTGAAGGCTTCTCCTAATCCTATTATCATCTTTAATACTTTGCATTACCGTGATCAGAGCCCATGTGCATTTGGGTGAATCGATAGGTGGCGTGCACACACTGTTGCAGCCAAAGCAGACGTGGAAAGAGAAACTGAGGTGAACTCCCTCTCCATCACACAGCTGGGATGACTGATTACTATCTGCAATTCCTGTTACACGAGCCTGCCGATTCCGTTGAATTTCAGCGGAGAATTTCAGTTTCCGAGGAATTTCCACGGAAGGACATTGACCGCATTTGTTGTTGCGGAATTGGGTTAGCGCGAAAATAAGAACAATGTTGTATCTGTTGAATAACTTCCCATTGTTGTGCTGATTTGGTTATCCCTGGATAAATATTAACCTCAGATGGGGCAGAAGTTAATAGCATCTGGATTCTCCTTGCAGGGTATCATTTGAACTATTCATTGCTATAAAATTAGAGCTATATAAAAAATAAAAATAAAAATAAAAAACTTTTAAAGAAACTTCCAATGAGTAAGGAGTGTGTATTTACTTAGTGAGCCTTTGCATCAAACGTTATGACAGGGCAGTGGTAGGCGTGTGGAGTCTGGAACGAACAAAAGTAAAGACTTCAGCACTGTTGTGTGAAGTCCCTGCTGGAACAGCTTCAAACGTCAGCCTCTGACCCAAGGCTGAATTCCTCCCCAGAGAAGTGCACAGCTGTGGAGGGCGGAATGTGTGGAATGCTTATAGACCTGGGGTGTCTCCTCTGTGGACCTGTGCAGGGATCAGGGGAAGCGGTCAAGTGCCCGGACCTAGGCTGACAAAGAGCCCCACCGTCCGCCTTGCGACCACGTTCATGACACTCCTAGGAAATAATGTGTGGTCTCCTCGCAAGGCAGTCTTAACCCAACAGCTCCCTGGAGAATGAAAATGAAAGACAGTTCAGTCCTTAGTTGAGTTTTTCTGTGTAGCTGGCTGTTAGCTGACATATTGTGTGCGCAGAGTTGCTACTGCACGGTTTTAATGCATATGGGCATTAATGATGTGTTGTACAAAAGAAGAAACCATGTTGAATTGTGTCAACGTCTTTCTCATCTAGAACACAATGATGATAATGCTAATATTACATCTGTGCTACTAATGCCACACATTTTAGTTTTAGATTACCAGCAAACATTTCACAGACGTTTCACATAAATGAACACTAGATACAGATGGTGACAAATTAAAGGAAAAATTAACAAGTGTGGTGTTGGGCCACCCCAAGCTGTCAGAACAGCTTCAGTGCACCTTGGCATTGATTCTATGGGTCTCTGGGACTCTACTGGAGGGATGGAACACCATTCTTCCAAAATATATTCCCTCATTTGGTGTTTTTATGATGGTGGTGTAGAGCGCTTCCCAAACTCTCCCATGGGTGTTCAATTGGGCTGGGATCTGGTGACTGTGAAGGCCATAGCATATCATTCACATCATTTTCACACTCATCAAACAATTCAGTGACCCCCCCCCCGTGCCCTGTGGATGGGGGCATTGTTACCACTCCCATCAGGATAGAAATGTTTCACCACGGGATAAAGGAGATCACTCAGCATAATTTTGTAATTATTTGCAGAGTCGCTTCCCTCTAATGGGACAAGTGGACCCAAACTATGCCAGGAAAAAGCCCCCCACAGCATGACAGAGCCTCCGGACCCCCCTCACTGTAGGTTTTTCCTTTGTCACCTTTGTCTGTATTGGTATCTACTCCAGCGTGGTTTCTACACTCTACACCAGAATGGCAGAACCTGCATTTTGTGGAGAGCTGTAAAACAACGCAGGGGAGCAAGATGACAATAAATTTCAATAGAACTGAAACTTTACTGAAATTAAGTTTCAATAGGGCATTATCAGGTTTGCTACTAATTGTCCTTATCCGGTTACCTACATCAACATGTTTTGGCAAAATTGTCACGTTGTATTGAAACCGGTGACCAGCAAATCATCTGTGATACGAAGTAATCTAAAATAATTAGTAACCTTCTTATGAGCAAGCTGAATTAGCTGAATTAATGTAACTAACATGTGAACTATTATGATAACACACAGGCAAGACCATATCTAACCTTAGATGAATGGGTGAGATAAAATATGACATAGCGGTTTACCCTGTTAATAATTACCCTGTTATCTAATATCAGATGGATATCCTCTTTTTAAAATTTAAATGTATAAACTTGGAATCATTTTTGTAATCTAATTAGATAGGTGCAACCGAATTATATTTAACCTTAGATGGCCATTCTCTTCAAATATATCTATTAATATAATAAAAAGTGTAAAATATACTTAATTTCATGTGTACTTAAAAAAAGTTTTATCCTTTTAGAAGATAGGTTCGTTGATTGGTTTGTTCCTTCACCTGGGTTCTGACCCTCCAATCTACTATTTTCACGTAAATCATTGGTCAATGTTTATTTGTGAGTTAATCATTGGTCAATGTTTATTTGTGAGTTAATCATTGGTCAATGTTTAATGCCTCTAACAGTGAGGCTATGAAAGCAATGGCTTACCTTGGCAAATTTGCATTTCCTTACCTTGAGACGAAACCCACATACAAAACCCACATAGATGCTCACCTGAGCCCTGTTCTACTACCAGGTACTGGTCTCATGCTCCAAAGCAGACCCATGGGTTCAATGCCCTCGTATGAACCCCCTACACTCACATCCTGTGTAACTTTGAAACACACACATAACTCATTAGTATAGGCACCAAATGGCTCTGCGTCAACGGTAACAACAACTACTACTACTACTACTACTACTACTACTACAATATTACATTTCAAACATATTACTCCAGTCAGGGATTTCTACTCGTTTTAAAGGAAAAACGTTAAAAACCTTTGACGGTTCCTTTAGCATCCGCAACATAGTGGCCGAACGCCTCCCATAAGTCGCCGTCCTCGGAGTGAATTAACGCGTGTAAAGTAACCTGTTGTCCTGGAAGTAAATTCAGGGCAACGACTTGAAACTTCTCGTCGACGAGTCCCCTGGACGGATGCACTGAAAGTACTGGGCAAGGGTTGGCTCCAGACATGTTTTGTTGGCTACCTACAATTAATCATACAGTGACACACATTTCAGATACATAAGTAAAGTGCAGGGCTTAATTTGTGCCGGATCCTGCCGGAACAGTATCCGGGACCTCCCAGATTCGGACCGGCACCTACCTGACATGCCGAAACAGAACCCTCTCTGTGGACCTCCTGATGTACAAATTATGCACTGGTAACGTGAGAACGATTTCTTTTTTCCCAAGGCGAATCAGCAGAGTGACGTTACTGCAGTGCGGCCAGATGAATAAACAACTGCTGGGATAAAGTTCAAACAGGACAATCGTCATAAACGGCAGGTATTTGTGCCTCATGCTTAAATAGCCGAATGAACTCGGCGTTTAAATTACATTACGTTTAACTATGCAGAAGTATGAACAATATAAGATTTTCTTTATTTTACTTTACTTTACTTTAGTTTTGAGGGCTACAACCTTCGCACTCCCCATTAATAGACATTAAACTTTGTTGAGACCCGATTCACTTTACGTATTAAGATGGACCATGCCATTTTCTTGATATTTTATTTTAATGCTACGAACCACACGTTAAAATTAAAGTGTCTTTATATTGTGTATTTAAAATATATTACTATATACTATTAGACTGTTCTGTATAAAATCTAAAGGGTAACATCAAGGTCCAGTCGTGTTTTGCCCGATGCGCGCCATGTGTGAACCGATTTACTTGCTTATCCTGACAGTTATTCGCTATAAATATTGTATTTCAGGAACGCGTTAAATCGCTTTGGCCCACTAATTTCTCTGCGTACATGTACAAAGGAACATCCCATCCACGAGGTCCAATTGCGTTTACCGGTCCAACGTAGATTTTGTACGATGATTTAGCCAGTAAAAATACCTTGTACCTACTAGTGCACAGGCTTCTTTTTCAGTTGGATTCTCCACAAATGTCACTATGAGGCGCCATACGGGACACACTACATACTTTCACTCTGAAACTTTCACTACTGAAACGCTTTCGCATACACTTCAGAAAACCTTTCGAACATACTATTGAAACACCCCCTATTACACACATATGAAACCCTCTCACATGCCACTAAAATACGATCGCATACTTATATTATGTACTTAAATGAGACCTCGAACGCCGACGAGGAAATCATTCAACATCATGAATAATCTGGAACCGGTTCCAGTAACTCAGTGTCGGTGACGGTAAACAAGGCCAACCGGCGCGTCTTTTACTGATACGGCGCGCCGTTTCGGAGGAAATTAAAAAGTTTTGAATTTGGCCCGTAAGGCTATCTTTCGCCAAAAAGTGCGATTGGGGGGAAATCAGCTATCGAATTACAACTTTTAAAATACATCTCATTCAGTATTCAGACCTTCTTGTGGCATTGAATATAACCCTTTCATCTCCATGTAATCGCGTGAGGTGCTCATGATCATTTGGATCTCTTTACGGAAAATAAATAAATACATTTAAACTTTTATTGGCACCGCCCTTGCTAACTAAATGTTTTTGTTAATTTCCTTCCCATGGATCCCAAATGTCACCAGAATTCTCAAGGTTGTTTTTCTGAGTTTTTATTGATTTTCTGGTAACCGTGAAAGTTCCTCTAGAGGAACAAAAAAAGCACAATCAGTCTAGAGGCAGGACATGCCTCTCGTCCAATCAGCGCTGGACCTCTGGTATGGACTGTGTGGACTATACAGTGAGTATAACTGGATGGCTCAGAGGTGATTGGATTGGAGGGGATTGGTGGAGTAGCCCTCCTTTGGTCTGGTTGGCTCAGCACAAATGTCAGTTCCAAATTGGCAAGAAAATATAAAATGCCTGGCGATTTTAAAATTATTTATAAAAAAAAAAAAAAAAAAAAAACCTACTGCCCAACTTATATCAAACATACACATAAACAAATCAAACCTCCAATGGCCATAAACACATCTGCCTTCACAATGCTAATTCTATTTTAGTTGTTTGGCCTGATGTGTGGGATGGAGGTCTAAGAATTGGACTCAAATCTCACAAATGACCTCCCCTAAGTGCCCTGAAAAACAGCCACCTGTATACATTGAGTGTAAATGTTGAGTATAAAAACTGCAAGTGATGGAAGTCACTCTCTGGATAAGGGCTTCTGCTAAGCAAATGTAGATTGTGAATTTTTTAATGAACCACAATCATTTACTGACTGCATTATTAAATCTTACAACTCAATAGAATATTAATAAAATCCATTTAACAATGAGACAGCAAAAATACTTTATTTAAATATAATTCAAAATATTTTTTGAATGTCTGCTTCTTTTCCTTTAATTGACATGACTTTGCCATCATAAAAAAATGAGAAGTGAAACCAGATTATCTAAAAAACATTACTCAGAGCCCTCCTCCAATCGGAAATCATGTGTGATTTGTATGGCATGTCTAGGGATCAGCACTTCCAGTAGAGAGGTCCTGAAACCTGGTAGAGAAGTGAAACGATCCAACGCTGATTAACTCACAATATTCGGACATTTCATGCTGTTGATTAAACACATTTTGAGGGAATGATGTCAGGTCACTGTCTGCTAAATAAAGGGCTTATTTTCTAACTGAGCCTCCTTGGGAGTCACTCGGAGAGAGAGAGAGAGAGAGGGAGGCCAACCCCCCAGGACAGGGGCGGGTACTCCTGCATTTAAAATCCGATCCTCACTTGTGCTTTGTGGGTCATGCAATCTGGCTCTGGGTTCCGTACATTGGCTTTAGTCTTCAGAGCTGCAGGGTGAAAACCATGCTTGACTAAATTACCCCAGGGGCAACTGACTGATCCTGCTGAACTGATCAAAGAGACCAGCATTAAAAACACTCAAATCAGCGCCAGCAACTAGACCATTTCAGAACTGCTGCCTGTCTGACGCCGAGGAGAGGAAGATGAGGTCTGCTGTGCTACTGGTCTTGGCAGCCTGCAAGGTTCTGGCCCAACCCAATCCGATCGGGAGGATCCAGGAGTGCAAATCGCATTGCCCTAAGGTACTGTTCACAGCATGCCTGTTAATATAATTCATATCAGAATTAATATAATTAATGTCACAGCCTATTAATATCATTATAAGCCCTAAAATTGTTATCTGTGGGAATGAAACGTGATTCTCTTCCTGCTTACATCTCCTGTAAAGCATCCCTGTTCGTAAACACTTTCAGCACAAACAGTTTACAAGTTAATAACTTGGCAGCGTTTATCAAGGACAATCATCAATTGAGAGCTGTATGCTTAGGGCACTATAAAATCATATGATTTCACAATGATCTTTGGCAATAATACTTGTGAGCAATCTGCGCTAATTCTCTATATAGTAGGCATTAATTCAAAGGACTAAAAACGATTTCTTTACTGGTGGGTGGGCACAGGCCACTGACTTGGCACTGGGTTTTCACTGTAGATTGGATCTTTGACTGCAGTCCCACAAAAACAAAAAATAAGGCAACTTTCCAGAAAACCTAGGAGTCCGATAAACCGCAGTTTCATCACAACAAGATGTAGACAGGACCAAGAATAGAGCTGGGAAACCCCTACTTCTGTACCACGAAGACCCACATTTCCTCTACCTGACAGCAATTACATTTTACTGTAAAATTCACATCTTTGCCAATCTACTGATTCCACAGCCTTTATATTTGTTTACTGCAGGGACTCCACTGCAGAACTGCACACTACTGTGAGTATATGTTGCAAACGCGTTTTTGCAGTTCCTAGACCAGCATTCTCATTAGGGTGCCAATGAAAATGTTGTTTCAGTCTCTGTTTCCAAGATTATTAAGTTGTGATGAATGTTTGGCACCAAATCTTTTAAAATGGTAATTAGCTTGAGCAGTGATGTTGTCCTAAAGATACAAGCTTTGAAAGAATGCCAAAATTAGAGCTCCAGGAAACAACTGTGTCTGACTGCTTTGAGATGCAAAACCACAGCGTTTTTTTATATCAAAATTAACGTTCGATATGGTATCTAAATGTTTTAATAAGGATATCCAGCATACATTTAAGAATGTTTTCATATGCACAATTTGATGCAAGAATAAATAACATTGCAAATGTATACTTCAAATCAAATATATATATATATATATATATATATATATATATATAAGTTGTTCCACCAATAGCATTTCTTTGTCTTCATTTTTCCTTCACTACTAGTGTCCTTCGAACCTTGTAAAAGCACACCAGGACATCTCAATTCCTCCGTTTTCCACAAGGTGAACATATCAACGGGGATGAAGTGTGAGGAGAGACGGAAATGCTCTCTGCAACTCAAGGTCAACACTGAAATGCAAATCAACAGTATGTACGTTTGATAATCGTGTTAGGGAATGGTGTTTTAAACATTTAAAAAGTGCCCCGAAGATTCCTGATACTTCCAGTCATCAGCTTTTTCCCCCCTCTTCCAGTTTACCTTAAACTGAGTTTCCACGATTTGTTTGTTAAACAGAACCCAAATATATCACATCAAGCCATCGTCAAAACAGCACAAACCTTAAAAGAAGAAAAGTAATTACCCTGGAAATGGTGGTTTAATCTAAACGTGAGTGTCCACCAATGACGTGGCAGTTTACTGTTGATTAAAGTAATAATAAAAAATAGAAACACTATAGTTTATTGGTAAACTAGGAATGCTTGAGGCAGAAAGAGGAAAAACCTGAAGTGTGTTTTGTGCGTTTATTACGGGGAACACCTCAGTATTCTGGCATCTGCTGAACAGCGTTTCACTTCAGGTTCTGCCACATCGTGCTCATACTGCCTTTGGCTGACTGTTAAAAACACAATTAATTAAAAAGCATTTCCTCCTCTCTTCCTTCCCCGCTATGGAGAATGAGACAGGCTCCATGGGGAAACCCCATCCTGCCTTATCAGGATCCTTCAGTTCGATCTGGGAGGCCAATCGCTTCCAGTCATCCGCCAGGGAAACTTCCTCTTTCTGTCTCCTAGCTGCTTTCTCTCCCTGTTTCTACTGCGCTTCGCTGAAGTGGCTGGAGTGTAAAACGCTGAACGGTTTTTACAGACCACATCCAGGGTGTGTCGATGTGCACTGTCTCTGCTGGTATGCTGGAACGCTGCCAGACTCTCACCATTCCCAGAGCGGCCAGAGAGAGTCTTGCAGGAAGCCAGGTACCCATTACCACCCATGTCCCCGCTGCTCTTAATTGTAGACATCGCTACGTCTACTCACCTGTGCACAACCGCGTAGACAATACTTCTGCGCGTGCTTCCGTAAGAAGGCTCCACGTTTTCAAAGCACCAGACATTCATTCATACGTCTGTACATGTTTCAACGTTCTGCAACAAAGTTAAATGATGACAGTAATTATCCCGACAGTATTCATGTTCAGAGAATCGGTTATGGTACCCACTTAAATAAAGCGACTGATCAAAATAAAAATAAAATTGAATTTGAAATAGACTTAAACTTCACAATTTACTTTAATTGCTATTTATAAATGACACTGTTTCATGGAGGAGACAGGCCTAATTTTAGATACAGCAACACTGCAACACAGCAGCACCACTCAGAGAATTAGCGCAGGAAAGGTGGCTCTACTGTCGAAAGACGGTTCAAGCAATTGCAACGTTTTACAAGAACTAAAACCTATCGAAAACACGTGCAATGCCCAGAGCAACACGCCTGCATTTAAAGGTCATGTTCCAATGAAATGCCTGCAGCGGCTTGCTTCTGACCTCCCTCTCCAAAGGTGGAAATTCAGAATGATTGCCTTGATGTCAGAGCCGGCCAGGACGTTCATGTGATCCTGAAAACGGTCCCCAACTACTGTGACCTGACCTGGTCCAAGAGATACCACGTTCAAGGCAAGGACTGTGCTTGTTTTGAGCTGTGAATGCATGTGTTTCCGGTGCAGTTCTCAGTGGTACATATGCACCATAAGGGTATGCGTGCAGTTCTCAGTGGTGCATATGTACCATAAGGGTATGCGTGCAGGTCTCAGTGGTACATATG
>JAOYSI010053068.1:0-25373 GCA_025775065.1 Hiodon alosoides
TGCGTAACTGAAAAAAAAAAAATATATATATATATATATATATATATATATTTTTTTTTTTTTTTTTTAATATATATATCCAATTAGGACCAAAATAGCCACAACAGCCAAATTTAGACCCTCAGTGGTACATCTCCTGGGTGAAAATCCCTGACAGTAACTAACACCTGACACTGTCAAGGTAAGAAATGACACGAGAGGAAAACCACTGTTTTCTACCTGTACATATGATTCTGTACACTGTAGCTATTGGAAAGTCTGCCTTCACAGAAATGATGATGATAGCCGGGCTCTCTATAAATGCTAGACCAGATTTAAGCATGGGAAAGTTCCATGGGTAGATGCTGGTCCCTTCCTAAAGGCATAATTGTAAGCCTAATTTAATATTAAAAAGAAAACTGTAAACAACTTAACACATAAGATCCTTTATACTGGAGGCAGCTGGGGATTGGGAAGGGAAGCAGGAGTCTGTTGGTGAGATCCTATAATCAGATCTGTACGGGGAAAAAAAGGAAGATTTAACCGATGTCTTTTATTAGACCTGAAGATGTAATGACGCCCACATGCAGGCCATTAACCGGAGGGACAGCTTGCCCTTTCATCCGCAAATGACGATCTGTCCCCGGTGCGCTTCGGCTCTCGGCCCCCGCAGGCCACGTGAGCGAGCGCAGCGCCCCGCCAATTAGCAGCCCCGGGGTGGCGAGGCGAGCTGAAGCGCCGGGCCCCGGCCGCATCACATTTCTCCGCTTAATCACATTTAGACATTCAAATATATCAAGGCCCGTCGGTCGCAAACGAGGTCAACTTTTGATAACGGAAGAGTCTGCCCACCCCCTCCTCTGTCTTGCTCAAGGGCACAACAACAGCGTCCTCCTCGGGATTCAACCCAGCAACCTGTCTGGTTTCTGGCTAGCGTCCGCCGCCATCTCAAATTCTAGTTGGACTTCATAAAAGAGTCTGCTAAGCAACTGATTCCATCAGGAGCATCACGTAAAAAACTCCGCCTGGCATGCATGAATGGATCCATGACACCAAAGATCTCCCAGTCTTTAACCATACTTCAGAGCGTCTGACAGGAGCTGAGAGTTGACACTTTCCTTTCTTTGGACTGATAATGATAATCTTCTATCTTTGCTAAGGCTTCCTCTTCGGTGTCTGTACAGTTTCCCTACACAGATAAATGTCAAGCTAGATCCTGTTAATGCTCTGAATCCAACCGCAATGTCGCCTGAAGGAGAAACCTAACAGCTCTCAGCATTGTCTGTTAAAGCTGCAGTGAACACATCGTTGCTATTCAGCTCATTAGGATGAGGATAAACAAAGGAATTCAACTATCAACACAACAGCACGGGCATTGTTTTGATGTGGTAATTCAGATAACGATCCCGTTGAATTCGCAGAAAGAAACTGGAGGTCGATAAACAAAAAGGTAATTAGTAATCAGAAAAATTCGGGAGAAATAAACATCAAATGTATGCTTCTGAATGGCTGTGTCTAAGGTGCATGTCTATTTCGGGGGCTGAACTGACTCCGGGAACCGTTATCAGTACACCTCTGAGATGAAGGATGGGTTTTGTGGCTGTCAAACTGTCAGATGACAAGTGACAGCTCTATTGGTAGTGTCGGCAGGCCTCTAAACCGGGAGATATCACAGAAAGTTTTAACGGGCAGCGTGCTTAAGATTAAAAGACCCCCGCCCCCCGAATGCACATGGAAACACATTGTTTTAATGGTATGGACACAACAGAACAACTCCCAAGCATGTCGGCTAATTATGTCAAACGACCTCGGTTGGGCAAGCCCAAGCTTTACCCCCCCAGTGTAAAATGCTAAATATAACTCAAAAGATGGACGTGTGTCCATGGCCAGAGCCGTGCGGCAGAAGAAACGCGACGAGGAGGCTTCTCAGACGGACCTGTGAGGAGGCCCACAGCTGACGCCCAACTGTGCAATAACATATGCCCCGGTATAAATAGGGCTAATTAGAATTCCTGACCATTTAATTTTAACCCGCGCCTTCTTCATGCGCTCACCCTCTGAGGCGCGCGGCTTACCGCGGATCATCTTCACCGGGCGGTCATTTGAAACAGCCGGCCAGGAAGTGCGCTCGGGAGGCACACAAAGAAGTGAACCGCGCGCCTTGGAGGTGTGATCGTTCCCTGACAGACGCAGGGTGAACGTGGTCAAGCGGGGAGGCCGTGTTGAGTGGGTACTAGTACCGCGAGGTTCTTGGGTTTAAGGGTGGAGAACCAGTTCAGTCCGGAGGGTTGTAGGGAAACCGTGTTTTAAGACGTGTTTGACCTTTCTCTGTCTGGTCGATTAGGGTTTAGTCGACCTCCTCTGACATTGGCCACAGGGCTTCTGGAATGTGGCTCCTGAGAAACACAGGCAGGGGGGGAAGTGTTTTGCATACTTCAAGGCAGGGGTCCGGAAATCTATAAATGATTATCCTAGACTTGGCCAAGGCAATTAACTGTGGCCTACACCAGCGACCACAAGGTAATGTTTTTTCCCCTTTTCTTTCCCCATGAGATAATAATCACAAGAGATGCCAGAACCAGGCAAACAAAACTTTTATATAGTCATATGGCGAGTACCTACCTTTTACTACAGTCTCAAAGCAGTGCCAAGACAGTGAGATTTCTTTAGTGGCACTTAAGGCAAGTCTGCCCGAGGGCCCTGTTTCTAACTGGTAGAACAGATCAAAAAAAATAAAAAATACACTAACAGCAACATCGCCTTAAAAAGCAGCGCTGTGCAGAAGTTCTGTCGTGAGGGTGGTCTGATCACAATGAAGCTGTGGTTAGCGGACACCCGGGTGTACACTAGCCTGCTTCCCACGACCTTTACCTCACACGTCCACATGCGAAGGGTTCTCCCCGTTACCGGCTGCGCCCCCCGCTGCTAAATCATGACCTCCTTCAGCTTATAATTATTCCTAGCGGGAGTACCTACCATTGAACCCAAGTGACGTAAATGATACAGAATATCAGAAACCTTTTAGTCACCTATTCCGATACTACAGCAAAGCAGAAAGCTTTAACCTAAACCACGAATACACGCCCAGATCAAAGACCAGTGTTTATTTAAATGTGAATACCTGTTCCAAAAATCAGGTCATTACACGGTAATTCAGATTAAATTTGTGACCAATGTACATGTGGCCCGGCATCTGTTAAACAAGCCGCAGCGAGCGCCACACCCCGAGGGCTGTCTATGGCACACCTCGAGGCCTGTCTATGGCCTCGCTCGCCCCCGTCGCTGCTTCTCGTCTCGGACAAAAATGATAATGTTATTTCAGCGCTCCCCACAACATGGCGGCCGTCTGGTTCACTTCCACTGTTTGGCAGCCGGCAACTCCTGGGGATAAACGCCTGCCTGAGTGTTTGGGTTTAATGTGATTTACCAGGACCTGGAGCATGATTAATTCCACCGAGCACAAACATTGCCTTGTGCCCGTGCCCTGGTTGGAGGCATTGAATCAACAAAAGTTAAGATATACACGCTGGCGCAAAGCCTGCATCTCACTCAGTAACCCTCTTTTAGATGTAGGCTGCGCGCGCGCGCGCCCCAGTGTGTGCCTCTGTATATGGTCCAATTCCTGTCTCGGTCCAACAATCCGACTCCAACACTAGTAATGCCAGAGAGTGCCGATTTCATGACACCATCCACCCTCCTGGCATAGCGGCCTCAACAGAAAACATTGTTGGGCGGGCTGCCGCTCTGCGAGACATGGAAAGGATTAGCAAAACGCGACAATGGGCGCAGAGCTGGATTGAAGACATAAAGTCCTGCACCCCTGGATCATGTTTGTCACTCACCGAAGCGCTCTATAACCGCGTTACAAAACTGAGATGACAGCCCTGGTGAGCTAGGTTAATGATTGCTGGCTTTGTGAGAGCCACATATTCTGTTTGAGGATTCTATGTTTTGTGCTCAACCAAAGGACCATGAGACCTAGGCGTACCACAAGATCACGATGTTTAGGTTAAACGGAGATCAATTTTGCTATAATTTGCACACCCCGATTAAACATGACATTGTGTTCTGTGTTTTCACTTAGGCTACATGTGATGTCTGCTAAAGTATTCAGGATAGGTATAACAGACAGGAAAAAAAAAAAGAACGAAGCCATTTCTACACAAATGCAAAATTTTAAATATAACTAAGCAACGAGTCCAAATACAAAGTGGAAACAGAGGTTGTAAAATCTTTCCAGGAGAGTGTCCAAGAATATTAAAACAAACTTCGGTTCTGGCATTATTCTGGTTTAGAGCAACTTTGCATTTAAAAAAAAAATAGGATCTGACTACATTTCTTAAGAACCTCTGAGACGTCTGCTTCCATCATTGGGAACTTGGGTCTTCTCTGTGCTTGAGTGAGTTACCACTCTAATGGCGAACTTTGAGTTTTTAAAGCCTCAGTGAGTTCCCCTCTGAACAAGGCATGTCCTAAATTGCATCCACTTTGTGAATGTAGGCCATTTTCTCCTCTGACTTTCTTTTCTGCGCTGGAAAAATCTGCAAGTGTCTGAAAATGAGGCTCTTTGTAGGACAGCACCACCAATGCCATGTCTGCTACAAACACAAAACAACAAGCCACGTCAATTAGATATCTGCTTCTAAGTGCCATTGAAGTTCACTGGTCAAGAATGTTTTCTATACGAAATGTACTATACTATATGAAGTATTTTGCTGCACATCGAGTTCATCCATGGCTAAGAATGTCACCGCCGCAGCAACATCTCTTTCCTGGGTTAAAGTACTAGCGAGGTATTGCACTTGAGACAAATTCCAATCACATGAGGTACAGTTAAGCGTAGTCTTAATGGCTTATTTATTAAACTTGTTTTCACATTGATAAATACAGCTCAATTCGAGTGCCAGGCATTACCTGAATTGCGTAGGCCAGAAGGTCACCTGACCAGATTTGTTTGCAGTGGTTGGCCATTCAGCTAGGAACACTGCTGAGTGAGCGGAATACTTTTCATATCTGAGAGGGAGAACAGCAAACAGCGTAACACACTGTTTCACTGCACAGGATAGAGAAGAAATGTAATGGAGAACACTACTCAGTGCTTACATGTTGACCCAAGTGAGCGACCTGAGCTCAACATTCTTAAATTTAGATGTACAAAAAAGAAAACGGCATGCAAATGAGATTTGATTGACCACAGAATATCTAAGTATGCGGATAAGAGGTAGGTTGCTTGATAAACAAGCTTGGCAGGATCAATCCACAGCTTTAGCCACTAGGTGACGCTATTACCTTGATTTCTATTGGGTGGGGAAAATCATGTACCTTCATTTCTACCGAGAACCCCGCATTTATCGTATTACTCTCTCAAAAATACACTGAAGCCGCAGCTGGTTTGTTTACATTTTAAAGGGAAAATTAATTATGGCGAATTTAAAACCAAGACATAAAAAAGTTTATAGTGTATCCTAAGAAAACACATCTACACGATTACATGATTAAACAGACTTAATAGATCTAGCAAGTCATTACACTGCCCACGAGCAGTCATGTTCTACTGGGAAATGACCCGTAGTTTTCCACTTTTCTGACAGACAGTTTTTAAATGTGACTCCTTGGACCTCAGGGGCGCTTCGTTTTCGTCTGGACCCCCACCCCCACCGCGACCCTCCAACCCCAGCCGTGCCCACTGTGACAGCTTTCGTTCAGCCTCTATTCAACGGAACAGCCGCTGACCAGACCATCGGCATTCCGAGCACCGCAGATATGGCTCGTGTTGGGAACAGGTTAAACTGACACGAAGCAGCTTGGCAAATATTACCGCAACCTTAGCACAAATCGAATTTCTAAATGGGTACAATGTGGTGGAGAGGTCTGTACATGCGGATCATTGTTAGAATCCCAGGTTATACTGTTGCATTGTCCAGATATTCAGTATGTTTGCAATTTTGTTCTCCGGAGTACGAATATATATTTTTTGGAGAGAGAGAATACCAGGTTTCATCACATTCATCATTGGAGTTGACACTCAAGTAATGAGAAGTGTGTTTGAAAGAGACACGTTGTTGAATGAAAGTAAACATCAGTAGCCGCTCCCGGGGGACAACTAACAGCGAACACTTGGACTAATAAGCAATGGGAGACATGGTCCACTCCGAGCTGGTGATAGCGGACAGACAGCGGCCAGTTGTCACCTAAGTGACAGGCAACAGCTGAATCCATACATCTGGAACCCTATAGAGCTTCACAACACACATTGGAAATCGTAAACGGCATTACTTCAGAGTGGAACTAATTAGGAGCGAAGGTTGATTTGTGTCCTGGTATGTTGCTTGAGCAGTTGTTTGCAGCAGTTTCGTAATAAAACAAGCAATACATGCTTTTTGCTCTCCAAAAGACAAATATATGTTTAAAATTATATTTCTACACAAGGGTAACAGTAGCCTAAAGTTTAAAGATAACTTTTACTTTATGCAAACTTTCCGTCATTTACCATTATTATGGCACCACCCAGCACGTACCTCACCGTACACAAAACGGGACATTTACAGGACTATGCGAAGTATGCGTATTAAACATGCTCACAATCACGTAGAAAGTTCCAGTCGGAACGATACTATTTTAAATGGTAGCCTAATCTTTTGAAAATAATTTGTTTTTCTTTTTCGTCACTAACCAACTGAATCTGCTGAATATATTTTAAAATGTTTTAGAAATATTTATTATAAAACCAAATTACATTTTCAAATTTTTGGAACTGCCACGCAAACAACTTATTTTTTCTTCTTTAATAAAAGGGCAAATCAAATCGCCCCTCTTAAAACGGATCATGTCCAGAAGAACCGAAGAACTGTCATGCAGTTTATGACAGCACAGCAAATGATCGACTTGCCTGAAATTGCGACTACTTCTAAACAGTGTTCGGTTTTTAAATGCAATTCAAGTAGACCGCACATAAACATTAAATATGATAAATAAAGAATGGTACTCACGTCGAAATAAGCAACGGTGTAATGTAAAGAGACCAAGGCTTGTTAGTCCGTTATTATTTGCCGTTTACAATCACATTTGGCGTCATTGGCGTCAGTTTAAATGTCCAGAATGCAATCGTTGCGCCTCTGCGTCCTGCTCGGCGCTGCCCTGTCAAAATTGGCACGACATAAAACGCATTTTCGAGCGACTGCTGAAGAAAACAAGGCTCCTCTCTAAGCTCAGCAGCAGAAGTCACAGCGTTTAAGTAAATATAATTCTGTAGTGCCCCGCTTGTTAATGGGCTCAAGGCGTCATGCACGGCGAAATGACATTAACGTTACTTCCTGCCTATTGGCTTAAAGGAGTAACCCCCACCAACTCTCGAGAGGGGAATTTTTGGTAGTCTGAAAACACGGACAGTAAGGTTTTCCACATTTGCTCTCTTTTTTATGCAGGAGTCGCGAGGAGTCCGAGAAGATTGCGAGTGTAATTTGTCTATCTACAGTGGTTTCAATTGGTTTCCCCTTTCTATTCCTTGCAAAAAAAAGCATTGGTTCCATATAATCAGATTACACCTCTGATGAAAAGTAGTTTAATGCTGACAGCTGGTTATAATGAGGCTATGCTGAGCTGTGGTTTAAAAGTTACCTTTCCTTATATTGAGTTGATTTGTGAAAATTACCTTAACTGAATAGTGCCCTACATTGCCTGCAGTATTTTTGTTAATTCGTTACTTTTGACACAAAACAAATTATATTTATAATGCTGCTTCACATCTTGCATGAGTGCAAAAAAAAAAAAAATATATATTTATTTAGGTGTAGGTTGAGTTTGGAGTTAGTCACGTGAGGGGCAAAAATCCCAATGGGGACAATTATGGAGACTAGTGAAATAAACTTTAGAAATGTAGGATAGCTATCCTTTAATGGTTTGTGCTGCCTATTTGTTAAGTTCCTTTGTTCTTTTGTTTAAAATGAGAAAGCTGGGCTAGAATATGTCAGGAGCGAATTTCTCCATGCATTTCATAGCAATCATTCTGTTTATAGAAAGTATTCGATGTTCTTTTAGAGTATTAGTCTTGTTTCTAAGGGGATACACTGTTACATCATGTCATGCAACCGTGCTGACATGTATTTAAATATACAATAGAAAACCAAAGTAATCTTAAAACCTTATTTGACCCCCATGTGATCAGAAGTACTGAGGTTGTGCTTGTCAATTGTCCATGTACATTTATATCTGACTTACCTCTACCTGGACACAAAAGAAATTGCTGAACGAGAGGTGTATTTATTGGTCTACATCTGAGAAATTGTCATAACATTTTTTGAGTAATATCTGTAATACCCACTGTGTGATCAATCCAACTTAACCTCGATGAAATTCAAAATCTGGCCCTTCACATGTGGTAAAGCAAGAAGCATGTCTGTCATTTGGGAGGACCTTCTAATCAGCGCCCTTTGCCTCGACAGGCTTGGGGTTTAACCCTCCTCCGTCTGGCCATTGTGGTGCTTCACTACGATATGTCTCGCCCAGCTGCCATAGCTCTGCGAATTAGGATCCTCTCCCACTGTGGCTTTGCACCGTGACCCCCATTCGACAGAATCTTTTACCCCAACCAGCTTGGGACTGTGACCCTGTGTGCCCAGAGTGATCTGTCCTGACCAGCAAAGCGCTGATGCCCTGTGTGCCAAGAGTCCTCTCTGCTAGCCAGCGTGGCACTGATGCCCTATGTGTCAAGAGTCATCTCTGTTAGCCAGCGTGGCGCTGATGCCCTGTGTGCCAAGAGTCATCTCTGTTAGCCAGCGTGGTGCTGTGGCCCCATTCGCCAGAGGAGCCTGTGCACCATTACTGGCCCTCTCATTGAAAAAAGAGAAAGAAAAATCCACATGAGCCCCTTTGTGGCGAGCGAACCCTATTTCTCCTCAGCCCCCCCTAATCCCCAGCCTAATCCCCCCATCCCCGGCCCTGCTGCGGCTCCACACAGTCGCCCTCCTTTCCCCCGGAAAGCACAATGTCGCAGGTGTAAACATGAGGAAATTTAGGGCCACGGTGATTCCTTTTGACCACGCCTCTTCGGCCACACAGAACCGGTCCCCTGCTGCTGCTGTGTGTTGTGTGCATTTTCTGATTAGCTTCTTTATGAAACGGAAAGGAAAAGCCTGTGTGCACCCCTTCAATGGAACAGAAAGTCAGCAGACTAGACCAGGATACCACTCAAGGTCAGGTGGCTTTCCGTGTTGCTTAAAAGTGGATGCAATTCCTGGTTTATAAAACTGTAACAAATGTGAAACGTGACGTGTAATACCTTCTTTTCAAATATTCCAGAGGTAAATCTGAAGCTCGTTCAAAAAATGGTCTTTTCTCTCTCTCCTCTCAAGATTTGTGATGACAGCCTGTCACCCCGCACAGTTTTAGTTATGAAATCCTAGAAAGCTCCAAGGATGGGCTGTATGACCACTCAATCACTCGGACAAAGCAGTTTGTTTTTAATGCAGTACACTGACCGATTTTCTGAAACAGGATTTTGAATGTGCCTGATAAATGTTGCAGACACGTTTACTGTGAGATTTACACACACCTGGCTTTTTTTTTTTACTCAGCCTGACCCAGGTCACAACCCAACGACGATCCGATGTCTATCGGCATAATTGCATACGTGGGATCCAGTCCAACAAGTCGCATGGCACTTAAGAATGTCTCAGAGAAGCAATGCAGGGTTGCGGCTACAGTGCTCGCATTGATTGTGCCTCAGGTCAGTCGCTTCCTGTGAAGCAGCGGTTGTTTCTTGGCCTTGCCAGTGTGCAGTTGAGAGACCTATGAAAGACCAGTGAGGCATGAAGTGCACCCACGACCACTAAATTACCTCAGTTTCCAATTTAAGAAAATCAGAACGGCTACCACCTATATCTGTTGGAGATTTTGTTCTTATTTAACAAGTGTGCAATAAATTCGACACAGAGCCTCTTTATGTTTAAAATAAGTCAGCCATCCTCGCAGAAGTAACACAGGTCCGTATATCACGCATGTCAGGCAGGCTGATTTATTTCCACGAAATTGCCCCAAGACTGGTAAGACAGGAATGTTTAAGTGAACGCTCTCTCCCTTGCTTCGCTCTTATCTTTCTTAATATTTATGGCTGTCTGCAACTGCCAACAATCAATGTGCTTGCCTTGCTTTTGAATGCTTTTCAAAAGTGACTCTTATGACAAGGACCTTCTGCTTGACCTTAACTGCATGGATCAGGAATGGAGTGTTGCTGCAGTTTGGGAAGGTTGAATCAAGTTATCAAATTTGTAGTCACAGATTCGGGGCATTAACTTCAGAGCCCGGTCGTCCGGAGATGCTCTGGTTTGTGACAATGCGCCTAACTAAAAAGTACTTGCTTTTCTAATGCTAAATCATGCCACAAAGTAGTTCCGGAATGACTGAGGGTCAGCAACTTGGGTCACAGGCAGGTAGTGAGCTCACAGCAGCTGCAGGGAAGGAAAAATCTGGTTGCTTTCGACCTAAGAGGAAAGTGGGACGCGGGCTTGATCGTCAGGTTGGTGACATAGGCCAAATGCGCTGCTTTCCATTTTTAATCCTTTCAACGAGATTCGGAGCTCAGGACAGCCCCTGCAGTGATAGCTCTCGAACAAACCCTCTCTAATTAGGGGACGATGCCACACTCACGGACCCCTACGAACGAACTCCCCCCTCAGCCCTCATGACACGCCCACTTAAGCTCTTTTGCTGCGTTCTCCGCAGTCCTTTTCTATTGAAGGGGGGCTCTTGAGCAATTTTTTCACTCTTAATTAAGAGGAAGTTTCCTGTGAGAACCTGGCCGTGCCTTAAAGACAACAGCTAAGCATGCCCCATCAGGCCTGCGAACAATAAACCTCTGCTACAGTTATATAAAGGAGTCACTTGTTGCTCACAAACCGGCAGAGAGGCTGTTAACCACACAAGGAGTTTCAAAACATACATATTTAAAAGGCAATGGATGATAAGAAGTGTATATTTACCATAAACCATAAACACCGAGACTTCCCGCCCAAACACTTCTGTAAAATATAAGAAAGGATCCAAACGTCAGATTCTTTTTTTTTGTTGAATGGTTTTGGCCTGAGGACCGTTTTAAAGGAACAGTGTTTGGTCTCTTTTGCCTTTGGAGTGAGGAGTCGAAGCCTGCACTGGGGGGGTGACTGCTGAGATTCCTTACCACAGGGACTCCAGCCCAAAGTTTGCCCAGAAATGGGCCGAATAAACTAAGCCAGTGAAAACAAACCAATGGTCCACCCCAAGCTGGGCAGGGCCTCGCAGCTGCAGGCCGTTTACACCAGTCATCTGGCTCCTCTCTGCGTTCAGGGACAAGCCAATTAGGGCTGACCCCCTGAAGCCCAAAAGGTCTGCGTTTTCATCCACTTAACTTCATTTGTTGTCAGAGAGCTCAGTGGAGATTGACAAATGGTTTCTTGTTGCTAAAACAAGCACACTAAGGCAGTGTCAGAAATGACATCTTACAGGGGACTTAACTGCCTTCCTCGAGTCCATAGAAATCATATGACTGAGGATGATTGTAGCTCATTAAACAATGGGCTTATTTTCTGTTTATTTCATACACTGGAAATGACATGCCCTAAGACATTTCATTATGGTCTTTGGAATCCTGTTATTCCGAATCGTGTTGGTACGCGACACGGTCCTCGTCATTTTTCATGCCATTTGTGGTTTTTCCCCACACTTTGATATGAAGCTGCTGTACAGAATAATCACCCAGCTCAGCTGGCCCGCAGCCAGCTTCTAATATTCGCTGACAAATAGCTGTACCCCAGCGCCGCTCTGTACGGGACACTTAAAATGGCCTGTTGCCACGGCAGTGGCTTCTGGTTATGGGACGGGGGGCCTGGACTCACCTCTCTCGTGGGGGATCTGGGCCGCAAGAGGAAGTGCTCAATGGTAGCACAGTCCTGGAGTCGTACTGAGTTTGAAATGAAACGGGTAGAACCAGCGGAAAGAACAGCCAAACCAGTGAGATTGGGAACGCAGCCAGGAAGAGCACCAAAGCAACTGAGGAGACAGATCAAACCCCAAGGAAGGGGGGGGGCAGACAGCTGTAAAGGAAAACAGCGGAAAGGACCACAGAATCCAGAGCCAATCGGTTTGACAGGAAAATGGAAAATGATGGGTTTTCCTGAGATTGAAAACGGTTCACGAAAGGACCACAGTGGGTTTTCCCATAGGTGCAAAACACCCGAGAACATGAAGTCAAACATTTTTATTTAGAGATGTTTCCCATTGGATTTCAATCTATAGGAGCAACATTGTCAAATATTGTTTGAGCACAGGGGGGCAAATTAGATGTTTTTGCTAAGACGAGGTGAAACTAAACTTGAAAATAATGAAAAAAAAGTTTGGCACATTTTAGATTCAATAATCCCGGGCCTCTGCTCCAACATTTATGCATCAGCTTTGATCCGCATCGCGACACGGCAGTTTTCATTTCCAGCTGCTGATCTCTGGTTCCCCTGCTGTGACTGAGGAAGGGGATGTGTGTAACTCAGGAGCCCGCCCCAGGACAGACAATGCTTCCCCTATAGCGGTCAGCTCAGATCGGCAAGCTCCCTGCCTGGGACTGGGTAGAGCTGGGAGAACACAAACGGGTTACAGTCTGCCGTTCTGGTCTGACACAGAAACCCTGGACTTAAATGCTGGAAAAGAGCTCATTAATTGAACGTCCAAACCGGTCTACAGAAAAGACTGGTGAGATCGAACAAGTCAGCCATTTACAACACGATACCCAAAGCAAGATACTTTTGAGAAGAAATTAGGGGCAAAAAAATTTGCGGTTTAGTTTCATTGTTGTTGTTGTTGTTGTTGTTGTTGTGTTGCAATATTGAGCCAAAACAATGATTCAGTGGATTCATGAGAGCAGAAAATTAAACATCAGAAGTCAATCAACTTCCTGCAGTAATCATACTCTTCACCCCCCATATTCCCTTTCTTAATTTGGCCCAAGGGCTGGCAGGGTTTCCGGTATGAATCTACAGTGGGCAACTGAAACTCCATTGTGCACTGTGTGATCACAAAGTCTGCCTTCTGCAGTCTGCATGATCGCCTGACCCCCCACGCTCCCCTGCCTTGTGTCTCACTCAGGTGACCGAGGGAGCAAAGTTTTGCATGACTCACCTATTTCAGTTTGCGCTCAGTTCCTAGTTCCTGCTTCCTGCGTCGCGTCAGCTGTGGGCCAGGCTGTTCCACAAACCCTCGGCAAACTGTTCGCAGGGACGCTCCGGGAGGAGGGGTTGGTTCCTGTGTCACGCTTGGCGTCTGTGAAATCGCAGCTCTTCTGACAGCTCTGCTTCGGTGACCGCTGACGAATCAGGGAGGGCTCTCTGACTGCGCATCACACATTTACTCATTGACGGAGACTTTGAGAGTCACTTTGTGACGGGAGCGCCAACCAGCGTGGTGTGTATGTGACATGCTTCTGATTGTGCCTGTTATGTTATCCATCAAAAAATATGGCTCTGGAACGTGTGTTAAAGGTGGCTTTGATAAGAAAAACGATAGGAATACCTCCCATCTTGTAGTATGTCCAAACTGTAATCACATAGCTCTACTGAATCATAGAGGGGGGAGGCCGTTTTTTTTTTGCATGTGTGCTGGGATGAGATCCAAAGAACCTCAAAACACGCTCTCATGGTTCCGCTCCCTGTCCGCGTATAACCTCTTTATGAGGTGAAGCTGCCATTAAATCCTAAAGGTAGGAAGTGAGGAAAACTCGTTTTGATGGCCAATCTGCTCAATGAGAGTCACATGGGGGAAACGTTGGCACAAGACTGATGCTTGAACTTAGCTGTCTCAGAATTGAATGACTCATGCTGTACAGATGGCTCTACTTAATTAATGGTCTCGGCAGTATCGTGATCATCATTACTATCGGTTTAATATTCATATTAATAATAATATGTCAAAGAATGAAAAATTGTCCAAGGCATGCTGTCCTGCAAGTAATTTAAACAAATTTTCACACTTACTTAAAGAAATAACCTGGTTCTCATTTCACACCGAAAATCAGCATTTTTTTTTTCTTTTGTGCAAGAAAATATTAGATTTATATTATCTGGTTCAGCTAATGTAGTGACTCCGGCAGCAGTAGCAGTTTAACGTGCACCCTTTTAGAAATGCCAAACAACTTTGTTCCGGTTACAAAAAACCTTAAAATGAGGACACCAGGGTTTCTGGGCACAACTGAATATAGGATGTGCTATATCCATAGACTTAAAATAGCCAGAGAACCAAATAACTGGATTCAAAGCACAGCATTAACCTTCTTCGTGTTCCTCGGTGCAAACTGTATTCCCACCTTTCACACGAAAAAGCCACTCGGGGTTTAGGCATCTGAAACCACAGCAAAAGTGACACTGTTTCCCCGTTTTTTTTAAGTCCTGTCACCACATCCTTTGGTGAACGTCAGGTGAACACGAGCCTGAAATGGTCCATCTTCGTCTCTCAGAGGAAGGCTGGCTGGAAAAGAAATGCATTCTGGGGGAGCAGGCTTGATCCTGATGTCCCTGGACAGGCTCCAGTCTGGAACATGGGCCTCAGCAGCCAAGCGGCTTCCTCGATGCAGGGGCAGAGGCCCCCTTCCAGCAAGCCTCACATTAGCAGATCTTTATCAGAATCACATTCCCCGTTCATGTTTTTTTCTTTCCCTCAAATTACTCGACCTAACAGCCAAAAGTGTGAATCCATGAGCATAATTCCCATAAAACGACCCTTAAAACAGTGGTCATCGATAACTAAACGTGTCATCCAAGTGAATTTGTCACCAGGAGTTTGATTTTGTTCAGCACTTTATTGGAGAGTATAATGCGGTTGAAAGTGAAAATGTATGAAAATTGCAGATGATAAATTGTGCGTGGTTCGGGTGAACCGTGTCACGAGCTGACCATGAGATGTCAGTCATTGACTGTGGATCACGTCATTAGATGACCGGGAAAGAGGATCGCATTACTAGAGGACCATAACTTTGGATCATGCAGATCATGGAATTAGCTGACTGTGACCGTGGATCACGTTGCCAAATTAACTTGACTGCGGATCACGTCATTAGATGACCGTGGGTTATGTCACTAGCTGATCGATTAGGTCACTTGGAGACCGTGGCCATAGATCACGTGATTAGCTGACCGTGACTGTGGATCAGATCACTAGCGATGGTGAGGGCGGGTTGGGAGCAGAATCCTTCCTTGGCTTTTAGGCTAGTGGGGACACACGTCTTGGTACCGGTCTTCCTGTACAGGCAGTGTGACCTGTAACGTGTTGAATGATTTGACGGTGGGCAGGCCGGGGGCAGGCTGGGGGAGTTTGTCTGTACGTCTTTCTGTGCAGGGTGCTGGGTTCATAGCAAAGAGACGTGAAGGCACATCTGCCAATTCTAAATGACAAAAACAGAGATGTATATAAAACAAATGCTTGAATCAAATTATTATATATTCAGCATCAGATAACCTTGCAGCCATGTTCATATTAAGTTTTAAAGCGTTATTCAAAAGTCTGCTAGCTTGCTTTCCTTTATGTTTAGTTAAACTGGAACTGTCAATATGTGTTTTTTACCACTAGCCATCCAATAGAACTTAGCATAAAGATTTTAAAATGAATCTGATTATCAATGCTGAAATCAATACTCTCACACTGTAATCAGTGCAATAAACCACTTTTGCTTTGTTTGGCCTAGGGTCACCCGTTAGGTGTTTGTAACATATCACAGAAAGTAAACCATTTTTATTATCACCCAAACTTTCCATTCCTTCCATGGCTGTATGCTGAAGTATTGTGCCAAAGATGAAAAAATATCTCTGTCTGTGCTGTTTAGTATTTATGAGCTGGATTAGGATAGATTCACTAATGTTTATAAAATAGAAAATAAATACGTAATTTCCAGTTGAATATTTAGAAAAAGCATCAAATTGTGATTTCATGTGTTCTCGTTTAATGAACGTGCACATGCATTTCCAATCTGAATACTTTGGAGTTTGTGCATTCAAGTGAACACAGATGTAAAGGATGATGTCCTAAGCACCCCCTTGTTCCAAAAAAAACAAATGGGTTTCAGAATTCTCTTTTGCAATCGTTCTGTTTATGATAGTGTGTCCTGCACACCTATCGTAAGATTTAGGATGTCATAAAAGCTTAGTGAAATAACTTTTTTTTCTGTAAATATTACATGGATCAAACACCTGTCGAACACTTTCTGGCCAAACCGAAATATGTCACTGAGTAATGAAGCTAGGACAGGTCTCAGGAGGGATCTCTGTCTCACCTCCACTTAAAAATGATTCATCTACAGAACAACATTAACCAAAGCAGACGTTGCCCGCAGGGCATTGAACTAACTCCTCTCACAACTCCTCTCACAAAGCACAACCTGCCCATTGTTTTTGGTGGCCTGGCATCAGCATTGTAGACTCTCTGCCATAACCGTCGCGCCGTCGTGGTCCACAGTGGTGGGGAAGATTCGGGAGAAGGATGCCCCCTTTTGTATGCGCTGCGCCACATGACACACTTTTTAAAAAATCTTTTTTTTCCTTTTCCCACAGAGTGAGTAAGCCTTAATTGGGAGGGAATGCAGCGTCTAGGATGTCAAATGCTAATGACCAGATGTGTTCCACTGAGCAGTGAGCCCCGGCGGACTGGCGGGTGGCAGACACCGGGGCCCGTATCACCTGATGCCTGGTTTGCCAGGTGCACACAGAGGAAAGCTTGGGGCGCTGTCTGAACCAGAGGGAGTGGGGCGGGCATGCAAGGGTGTCTGACTCCTGTTTTCCTGTGACTCACGAACGCTGACTCTCCGCTGCAGTGCCATTTGTTCCTCCACGGCGTTTTCAGATCACTAAAGGGGGGCCATCCCCCCCACAGTCCCCCCCCCCCCCCGCACCCATTGACAAGAGCGACCGACAACTTTGGGAGTTTTTCCCCTTTAAGGATCAAGTGGTCGTGCATGCACAGGGATTTTTACATTTTATTTTGACATTTTCTTCATGAAATGTTTTTTTCTCTTTGATGGTGCAGGTAGTCGGTGTCAGCCTGATCACAGCACTGAACTCCCTATGGCCTCTCTCATGCCAACAACAAGGCGATGTGTAGGACAGTAATTAATCACAGAGGTGGCACTCCAGACTTCAAAACAGCTCTGTTTCTCGCCAGAAAGATAAATAAACGAATCTGAGAGGGCATACCAAGATTTAAAGCTCAGCTTTATATGACTAAAGTCAAATAATTACTCACATCATGAAAATTCGACCGATGTATAGATTTTTAGGTTAATGTATTCTTCAGGGCCAAGCACTATGGTGAGCTCCTCATGAGAAATCAAGCACTTTGACCCTTTGAATTCATTCAGAAGGTCTTTTTTGTCACAGGCTGCAAGCAGGCTGAACCCTGGAATCACTCAGAGGAACTCAAGGCCTGCCGTTCCCCATCGTTGGTGTCCTTCACCTGTCTCTTCTCCCAAGTGTATGCCCTCTTGTAGGGAGCCTCCACCCCTCATGCTTGGAGCCGAGCACCCTCGTCCCGCAGTTCTGCTCGCTGTGATTGGACGCAGAGGTCTACAGTGACGGACGGCAGCGAAAAGGGAGAGCCCCGCCCTTGACCCCCTCTGACGAGCACCCGAGGCGCTCAGCTTTGCATACCCCCCGCACCCCATCAAGGAACCAGCATCACGTAGGGATTCACCCTGTCTGTCAGAAGCACAAAGAGATGGCTGTTATACCATGCTGTACCATGCTGGAAAAAGGCTTCTGCAACCAAATCCCATCCATATTGCTGATGTTTTCTGTGGACTGCATATCTGCCAATAAAGAAGCAGGGCCAATAAATCTTGCAATAGAAAACATGAACAAACTGGAAAGGTTGTACGGTAGTCGTTGTTCCAGTTTTTGTCTAGAAGGACCCCCCCCACAAGTGAAGGCCCAAAGTGAAACGTGCAGGCGTCAGGCATTGTACCAGCCTGGGAAACGTCATCATCCTTATGTCACACTGATGACATCGTGCCATGCTTATCCCATCCTCCTGCCACTCTGTCGGCGAGGCATTCCCAACACCCCTTATTGTCTGGGGCTTGTGGTAAATAAGAGTCAACCAAGCCTGTGACTGTACAGGGTGGATCGTTCACATCTTGATTTGCGGTCAACACTGCAGATTGCCCCGAAGAGTGGGAGGAGTTGCCTCTGTCTGCTTTCTCCCAGACCCCCTGCAACCCCTGCCTTCACCATGGGTTTAACCAGACCGTGAAGCTTTCCCTGTGTGGAAAGAGTCATTGTAGAATTAAGTGAGTCTGTGTGGAGGGAGAGGGGGGCACACTGTGACAGGCACTTCCCAGGGGGTGAATTGCTGGTTTATGGCAGGTTGTTAAATCAAAAGGTAAAACGTTAAATCAGCCCAGAGGTTTGACTGAGACAATGACTAAGTGCTAAGAGTTTGACTTCTGAATAGAAACTACAGGTAATGGAGAGAAAGATTTTAAGGTAAGTAATTTTCTGTGAACACAACTACAATTCCCAAAAAAATTATTTTAACCTAGAAGTTGGCAACAGGAAGCTGACTGATCATTACATCATTGTCCCAGTGGAGCATTCGCTATTCAACGGCCATTTAACACACTGTTGGAATACGAATATGTTCATAAAATTGATGACCACAAATATATATTACAGAATTAAGTCTGTGATGGCTTTACAATAGGAGTGTAACGTTATACTTATTTTCTCCGAATTGTTCGGTACACGCGCTTTGAACCATAATAAATACATTACAGCTGTAAAGTAAATGCGTTAACTTCTGCGATTAATTTAAAATGCATAACGCAGTTTATTTTCTTGAAGTAAATGAAGCATTTCCCCTGTTATGAGTCTAACAACGTGCCATAGTTTACTACGCGTGTCAGCCAGGTTTAATTAATGCGGAATAAGGTAAACCAGGTGCGCTTCTTAACGGAAACTTGCACTTAAAAAAAAACTTCCAAATGACTCTGAATAAAATCAAGGGCATTTGCAACTATTATCAGATAGAATTTAGTTATGCCTATCACCAAAGTACTTCAACTTTGAAATTACTCTTACTAGTTGAACAAACAGTTGACGGAAACTGCGGGAAGCCAATGGACAAATATAGTAAAAAGCTAACCAATAGCAGGGAAAAATGGATACCGATAGTTATTAGAGTTTTTATTTATTTATTTTATTTTATTTTTTTAAATCCATAGAGCGATTGATTTGTTGCTCTTGTTAGTTAACCCTCCATGTAGAAAACGGGAAGAAAGCGACATATTAGTTTTGAATATCTAAAGTTTATTAATAGCTTTATGATATGCTACAGTGACTTGTTTAGACGTTGCTGAAGTGTCATTTGTTAAAAAGTAGCTAAGTAGATTATGTCTACAACTCAACGTACATCTTTATTTAGGGCTAAATTGGGGCAAAAATAAATAAGGTATATAAGTAAACAAAGTATAAAAATAAACTGTTTGTTTGGGAAGCAAGAAACGTTTTATATAAGCGCCTTCGATATTTCTTCTAATAAAGAGCCTTGAATAGAGTGGCTAACCACTTGGGAAAATCCCTGCAACCAATGGCCATGATTGGTTACCCCGTGGCGTTGTGAACCTGGGGCCCTTCTGCTTTCAGCCCAGGCTAGCCGCAGGAGGCGCAGTCATGGAAACGGGACTCAAACATTAACAGACGATCAGTAAAATGACTACGGCAGACTCAATGTCGCAAATGACAGGAAGCCACTCTCTGAAGCAGCTCGAAAAGTAAACCAGCAGAAAAGGAAGGCTCCTTTCCCAGAGGAGTGCAGAGTGTGTGTTTTAGATGTGACGCCAAAAAAGAACTCCAAACTTAGAATTGTTGCACAGCTGAAGTGAGGTGCCCCAGCTCTTTCCAACTCAGTGACAGGAAAACAAACCCCGGAGCCCCCGAACATGAATGCCTGCAGCAGCTGAAGCGATTGCCTCCCCCCTGCTCATCATCACTGCTCACTCTGGGGAGAAAATTAACGCAAACTTCTGACTATTTTTTCAGTGGCAGAAATAGATCCTAGATTGGGAGGTAGCAGGGGACAGTGTGCAAACCTAAAAATGCATGTGCATATCTGATCTAGAGATCTAGATAGATGGATGGATGTGTATAAACAAACGTTTTCTTGTGATTTTACAATAGCAATATCTAGCAGTTGGAGCGTTTAATGGGTTAAAAATAAGGCAAAAGATTTAAGAACATGATACTCAGCAGCCTTGCCGTAGAACTAAATAATTTACATCTAACTATCACCAGACATTTTGGCTGCTCCAGAAAGCCAGGCAGGGCGGGAGCCCGTAGGGCACACCAGCCTCAGGTTTCCACATCTTTTGACAGCATCTTTCAGCATCCTCACAAATAATCTAAACGGGAACAACTGCCAAGTCTAACAACGAGACAAAGAAGATAATCTAATCTCTCCTTGCTCTGTGGTCCGGGGATATCGCGTTAGAATACCCTAACAGAAGGCCCAACGCACTTTGTTCTGAACGTGAGAACTGTGCTAGATATACCAGCCTCCAATGGTTTTGACTCCACTGGAGTCTTTCAGGTGGAGCACAACCTGGCTCGGTTGACACCTTTGCCTCGCTGGTGCTGTCATTGTTTAAAGTCACACGTGGTTTCACTTGGGGATGGGTTTACTCTGATGTGCTGCACTTCGAAACTCCCCCTTCTCTGGCAGAGGTATTAATAGGATTCTACACAGCGTACAACGTCGCCAAGTAGAACGTGTTTAGTCTAGTTGATTGGATAGAGACTAGGGACAGTAAACATCTATATTTTGTCTGACCTCAGACACCCTCAATGTGATGTAAAAAAAACTATTACCGGGAGCAAATTCAAATATCTCCTGTGTTGCAGTGCATCTTGAATACTAAAGGTGTGGTTACAATGGTGGTTCATTATTGCATTGCAGTCTTACATCTTGAACATAATACAACCAAATGGGTCTATTTGGATGGCGGCTAATGGAGATTGGGTTAAGGTGTCATGAAGGCAGTGCAAGCCTCACTTGGCGTTCCCCACAAAGAGGTGAGAGGTGGTTTTGATAATGGCCGTTGCTGTTGTGCACACTCGGTATCCAGGGAAGTCTTTTGCTAACTGCAACCCCTTTTGGTGACTGATCCCAATAAACGGAGATTTGACGGGTTTTGCTTTCCTCTTCCCTCTCGGTTATTTATCGGGAGTCACAACTTGGTGCGGCGTGTTCCTGCTAAAAATGAGTCACCGTCACAGCACCAGCCTCGCACCCTGGTCACTCTCCGCCCCGCTAGCAGCCTCTCAGGTCCGTTTGTGCAGAGCCTCGACGAGAACTAGGACATCACGACCTCTTCGAAAACCTCTTTGCTCCTGAGTACCTGTAATGTAACCATAAAAATCCGAAACTAGAATGATTGTCCCTCAGAGCACTTATCAGGCCAGAAACATTAAACAGAAAATGATTTTGTCTGTATTTTAAGGGTCTGGGCATTAACTATTAAGCATTAGGCTGATGGAAAGTTTTTACCTGAGCCTGTAAAGTAAAATCTACACTCCTCCACAGAAGCACAAGAGCATTTTGTAGAGGGTCAATGGATGATTCCAGTGATGGAAAAAGTGGAACATGATAGACACCGAAGAGGTTCATTAGTTATCCTCCAGGAAAAAACACGGCCAGATATTTGTAACAGTAATGACTGGAATGATCATTGGCCCTCATTGGGTGCTGAGCTAGGTGAACTGGGCCCGGCTCCTGCCTGTCTGCCTGCACTCGGGGCCAGGACCAGACCCCCCTCTCTGCACTCTGGCTACAGGAGGGACAGGTCTGCTTGGGCCTCCCCTTGCCTCCCCTCGCCACACACCGGACACCTTGCACACTCTCGCCTTCATTCCATTGTTTTCATTCCTCTTTTTGAGACATGAAAATACCTTCATGACGTCGCGCATTTGTTCAGCGTTATTACTTTTCGCGTGCGATAGGCCGGCACGGGAGAGAAAACAAATTGAGGAAGAAACCATTTTAAACACTCGTATCCTGGCTTTTTCCTTACCAGAGGAACTGAGATTTATTTTGGGCATGTGTCAAAGTTTCTAGTTCGATAACATTCCATGATGCGTTTAAAGGCTCATCACTAGTCTGTTTTTGCAGTATCGGAGAAGAGGAAATTTTGTGTCCTGTAATCAAAGAAAAAAAAACAAATATAGGTATAACAAATATTCCTGGAAACAAGTGTGGCTCGAACCGTGGTCAGGTTAAGAAGGTTTCCAATGTCACGTTTCCTCATTTTAAAAACAAAATGAAAATGGCTTTGTGTTCCATGTATGAGGCATTGATAGTATTGTTGCATTGAAATTTTTTCACATTCCAGGTGTCTTTACCCATTGTAATCACAACTGTAATCGCAGTTTTCCCATGTTCGTGATTTTTTCTGGCTTTCCTTTCGCTGTGGGTAAATAGTTTTATGTGATATTAATGGCCTAGTGCAGTTCAAAAGTTGTGCTGCTTTGAACGTCTGGAGATTCAGAATTGTCAGCTATCAGCTATCCTGGTGACTGGTATGGAATTTAAGCTTGCCTATTCAGAATCTGTGCAGGATTTCACACATACACTGACCTTATCCACAGCATTCGGTCCTCTTCAGCTTACTGTCGTTTTTACAAGCCCTCATAAGACAGACGTCACCATCCGGCTGACTCATCTCCCCCAGCATCTTAATGACAACCACGCAGTACACTAACACAAAAGCAAACAGCCGTGTCCTGTAAGATATATGGCTATGGGTTAATATGGAAAATTACTTTACAACAATGGCAGTTATTAAATTTGCTGCCAAAACCGCATGCCTGCTCAAACCACCCTTGTTAATCATGGAGTTAACGATGCTTGTTTATCGACTATTTGTGCTGTTAGGAATTCTTTAGAGGCACATAATCTGTTTTCCCAGCAATGAATTATGCAGTTGAACGTTTGTTAATCAGCCTTGGTGGACTGTCCTCAGCTCGCCGCAAACTCTGGTTTGGACATCCCATCTGCCTTCCTCCCACTGTAAAACCATTTCACGCTTTTTTCAGCATCAGTCTGTTTCCTTAGTGTGTCCTGAGACTGTTTGCAAGTCCCAACTGACACCATGCTAGGGCGCAGTATTAGGTCGGCACTTCAAGCGTCACTTTAGACAGGTATCAGAGACCCACATCCCGGTGCGTGAACCTTGAGCAGACTGGTCCATGAATGCCAGGCACGTTGATGTCACCCTGGAGAAGTGCCAAAAACTGTGAGCGGTGGAGAGAGGTGCAAGGCTCTGGCGCCACCCGGATAAGGCCTACGCAGGCAGAGCGTCAAAACGACGCACTCTCTGATGTACCACCAGCATCTCAATTGCCTGACCTGCTGTTTACTCCTGGTGAGCTCAAAGCCATGTCACGGTAACTGGAGATCACCTGGTTCCGTCCACTGCAGCTGAAGTCCTGCCATCGAGGTTTGTCTTTGCGGCAGTCGGAGTCTATCTGTCTGTCTGAGTTTATTTTGGGTCATTCTGACACAATGCACTCACACTTTGCTGTGGATATGTTTCTGTCAGTGCCAGATTCCAGCAACAATGAGACGCGCCAGCATCTTGATTTTGTTCGCAGCTGCGTTCCCGGTCGGGTTGCCTGAGGTGGCACTCGGCACTCGGCACAGGCGACTTGTGCGGAAACGGAAATACCAGGAACCTTTCCTTTTTTTGTTGCGGATCAAAAGCCTGACCAAGGGAGGATTTTTTGTTTTTTTTTAAAGTACGTTTTTGTACTGGAGGAACCCATGAACATTTCAAAGACGCTCGCAACAAAGCGTTTCTTTGAGTTAACTATGCTGGCTATCACACTTCCCCCTTAACGTCGTGGGAGAAAGCCGATGAAGTCTAACCCTTGTCTTCACCACATTTCTGCCCATATATTTCTCAGTTTAATGAACTTATTGTTTATAGAGGTGAAATGACTCAGTCATGTGGGTGTGCTGCTCTGTTATTTGAGTGGGGGGGAACTGAACGCAAAGGGGGAAACACACGGAGCATTCAATGCTCTCAACAAAAGGGAACATGTGGGGTAAGAGATGTGCCGGTGACCACAAGATAAGCCCATGGTATGCATGCACACAATGGCGCCATTTAGCCGCGTTCGGCGCTAACGTTGCGCCACGGTTCTGTTAACTGAACACCTGAAACGATGGAAAACCTGCGAGCCTCGGGTGTTGCTGGCACAGAAACGAGTAGGGAAGTGGCGAAACGGCTCCATATGTGTGCGAGAACTTTCGCACTGTAACGTTTTGGACTTTGGAACGCGTGCTCGGCACAAACTGATGTACAAACTGTAAAAGCCAATTCTGGGAGAAGGGGGGAAAAAAGATTAAGACCACACAGACTTTGGTTTGAAGGCTCTTCGTTGTTTACTGCCAAGAAAAGCAGTATGGGAGAAGAGTGAGCAAAGATCACTTGAACACGACAAGTAGGTCTTCGCTTCCTGCAGTCCCGCATTCCTTCCAAAAGAAAGACCTCATTATTTCTATATGAGGCGTACTTAAAGGCACCAGGTAGCGATGCTACTAATTTCACAGCGCTAAGTGGACACCAAACTGAGACACAAGAACGTAATCGTAAATCACCTGGCGGCCTGGTACTGTAATTAATAAAACCCCGAGACTTCACGGCTTTGTGACTCTACGGTAACTCTCGTCCCCTGATTGTGCGGCTCTGCTTTTCTTCTGCTCCCTCCCGTTTCCCTCCGATGGATCTGATTGTCCCTTGAGGTGTGTGGTAGAGCATGCAACTGCCAGAACAGGAACATTTCGGCCTAATAAAAAAAAAAAATTCACTAAAAGTAGTTCAACCTTGGCCGTTATTGAAGATTTCTATTTGGATTTCCAAGAGGTTATGAGAGTTATCAGCGACTAACGACAGAAATACTGGTCGCTATGAATAGGATGCTGTACATTGTGAATGTATTGGGAATTGTATAAAAGAAGGTGGCTTTTAAGAAAATTGAAAACGTAGTGTGGAATTACAAGGCAAAAGGTGACTGTCTGGGCATATATTGTTGTTGAACAGAAAAGTGAAAAGGTTCGCCCTTTATTCTCAGTTCTAGCCCTGCTCCCCTGCTCTGCCTGGTTTACCCACTCTCAGCTCTGAAGTCCATGTCACCGGTAGGAAGTGAGAGGCCTCATAACGGGGAGGAAGATTTCATCTTGGCGGCGTGCTAACACAGAAGTACAGTAGTGTTTTATTTTATCTCTAACGTGGCATAGTTCACTATAGCAACCTGGCAGTGGGAGAAAAAACAATCATCCTAATAAAATTAAGGTTGATTTTTACATTTAAAATGCGGGTAAATATCTATCTATCTATCTAT
>JAOYSI010053079.1:0-23475 GCA_025775065.1 Hiodon alosoides
AGGTTCAGTGGCTGTGTGTGTGTGTGTGTGTGTGTGAATGTGTGTGTGTATGAGAGAGAGAGGTTCAGTGGCTGTGTGTGTGTGTGTGCATGTGTGTATATATGAGAGAGAGAGGTTTAGTGGCTGTGTGTGTGTGTGTGTGTGTGTGTGTGTATGAGAGAGAGAAGTTCAGTGGCTGTGTTTGTGTGTGCGTGTGTGTGTGTGTATGAGAGAGAGAGGTTCAGTGGCTGTGTGTGTGTGTGCGTGTGTTTGTGTATGAGAGAGAGAGGTTCAGTGGCTGTGTGTGTGTGTGTGTGTGTGTGTGTATTGTGCATACCAGTATATGTGTGTGTTGTACACATTTCTGTATTGTATACATGTGTAATGTCTTCTTTTTTATTCTTTTTACAGATGGAAGAACTGGTGGATACGTGGGATATTATCATTAACAATGATTTCTGGATTCTCCCTTATGACATATTTGGGACCTATCACGCTAATAATTGTGGCACGTATCCCGGGTGCTTCTGTTACTGCTATTCTAAAAATGCAAAAATTTGTAAATTATCAGCAGCCCAAACTACATTGGACACTCAGGCACACACAGGAACTCTCAAATGCACCCAGAAACATGCCCTAAGAACACACCGGAATTATATCGCTGAACAAGGCTTTGACTTGGGCGTGGGAAGGCGGTGATACTCAGGAACTGTAACATTGCACAAGGCTTTGACTTGGGCGTGGGAAGGCGGCGACACTCAGGAACTGTAACATTGCACAAGGCTTTGACCCGGGTGAGGGATAATGACAACACTCAGGAGTTGTAACATTGCGCAATGCTTTGACCCGGGTGAGGGATGTGGACAACACTCAGGAGTTGTAACATTGCGCAATGCTTTGACCTGGGTGAGGGATGTGGACAACACTCAGGAGTTGTAACATTGCGCAATGTTTTGACCCGGGTGAGGGATGTGGACAACACTCAGGAGTTGTAACATTGCACAATGCTTTGAACCCAGGTGAGGGATGTGGACAACACTCAGGAGTTGTAACATTGCACAATGGTCACTGCTGGGATTCGATGGATAGCATGTACTGCTCCTTCTCTGTGACATTATGATAATGTGGCTGATCAGTAATGAGCCAGGGAACTACAGTAAACCTATGAATGAATAGGATAGCTTGTGTAAGAGTCGTACTTCCTGTTACATTTTACCGTTATTGAATGCCTATTTATACTTTTTCATTGACACCAAACACAAATCCTTCAACTTCCCTTAATAGGTTTTAACTTTCTAAAAATTGGAATGTGTTTTGTGTGTTTATGTTACAAAAGGCAAGCTGTAATGCCAGGGCACTAGTTTGAACCATTTTAAAGAAACATGATAAACTGGTTTCAGCACTACTAACTATTATCCTCAGATTACTCGTTGTAAAGGAGGATAGGAAAAGAAAAATGTTTACTTACCTGTTGAATATTTGTGTTTCAATTTAGGTCATGAGCATTCAGATTAAATGCTTCCAGGAAATAATCACCATTGGATATAGAGTTTACCATTCCTATGAGCTCCCATGGTTCAGGACCTTAAGCTGGTAAGGAAAAAAAAACGTGTAAGGTTAGAGGTCAATGGATTAAAGAAAAATATGCAGTCAATTTGGTGACGCTGGGTTCATTTTAATAAGACCTTTTACCCAATTTCCTTTTTTTTCTTGCTAACACATTATCCCAAAAAAACATTTCTGTTGATTTTGTTCATATTTGGCACAAAGATTGTAGGTTAATCATTAATAGTGACCTTTAAACTAATCATGTTTGTCAGTATTGTCATTTTTTATTTTATGAAAAGCAGAAATTGATTCCATTCCTCCGTATGTGCTGAAAATGTTATGATACATCCCTGTGTGTACATACATAAGTGTAAATTCCTTGAAGCTGTTGTTTTTTTGCTCTATACTGGTTGATTGTATGATAATAGAGTGAAGATGGACAGTGTTAAACATGTTTTCCATTGAAGGTACTTCCTGATTTGCGTGAACTACTTCTTTTATGGGGAGACGGTAGCAGATTACTTTGCTGTATTGGTTCAGAGGGAGGAGCCTCTGCAGTTCCTGGCTCGCTACCATCGTTTCATATCCTTCACACTGTACCTGACTGGTGAGTAGCCATCTCTCTGGGGTTACTGGTGCTCAGAGTCAAAGCGCAGCCCGCTGAGACAGGTGGCTCGCAGCAGGGCGAGTACGGTTTCAGTGCGACTAAAAGCTATTCCTCTCTATTACTACAGAATTTACTCAGGAGCATGCTTGTGACTTGTGACTAAACACTGTCCACAATGCACAGCGTAAGCCTAGTGCATGAACTGCCCAGGGCCCGCATTGAATAAGTGCACTGAAAAATATGCATTACCATATTTATAATGATTTAAATAATTAAACGCTCAGATAATAAAACACATATCACAGAAAACATCTTGATCCTCATTGAATATATATTACCAGCCATCTGTAAAATTGACGAGAGTTTGTTTATGCAGATTGAATTTAGTTTACACAGTTGAATTCACATTAAAACACTACTAGCATGTCAATAAAACACTGGGTGTAAAATGGAGAGGATGATGTTGTCTTGTTTTACTATTATTCAAGGGAAACTAAGTGTGTGTTGTTTATTTATTTTTTTAGGTTTCTGCATGTTTGTACTGAGTTTAGTGAAGAAACACTACCGCCTTCAGTTCTACATGGTGTGTATAAAAACTGTATCTGCAGCTAAGCTTTGTGACGCTAGCTCTTTGGCTGAGGAAGATTTTGGATCTATTAAATTGTCTGTTGTGGTAATATTGATGTTGCCTTGGGGGTTGTGAGGGCTGTCTTTGCTTGGGAAAACCTGTACTTCTCAAATTATGCTGAAATTAGTACACTGAACAGACAAACCCATTGTCAAACCTGTACAGTTAGGGTCACATCTGTAGGGCTGGGTTTATGATTAGGGTCAAATCTGTAGGTTTATGCTTATGGTCACATCTGTATGTGACATAATCACATAAAACACCACAACTGAATCCTGAAAGGGTGACTTTGCAAAAGTCTTAGGCACCCTAGCATTTTTGCATAAATTCAGTCTTAGATGTTTATTTTTGTCTTCTGCAATAGTGTGTCAGTAGAAAAAAGCAATGTTTAGATTTCCAAACATTCATTTTCTCAAAAAAGAACAAGGAGCAACAGATTGAATGGCCTCCACAGAGCCCTGATCTCAACATAAGCAAACGAGACAGCCTTTAGAAGACTGTGTTGAAGAACTGTGGAAAGTTCTCCAAGATGCTTGTAATAATCTTCCTGCCGATTTTCTTATATAACTGCATGGCAGTGTACCTAAGAGAATTGACGTAATTTTAAATACAAAGGGTGGTCACACCAAATATTTTATTTATTTATTTTAGTTTTTTGCTCTTTACTGCCCTTCATAGTATTTATTTTATATTTATAAACTTTTCATTTTATTATTTTTGAAAGCATCCTTGCCTTAGACTTTTGTATGGTACTGTTTACTGCGGTTGAATGTCAAAATGGAATTTTTCATGGCATTTGATTAGTATTGTTATGTGATCAAGCTATTTTAATTCATGTTGCATTTAGTTCTGTCACTCACATAAGTATTTTAGGGTTTATCTTACTCGTTTCACTGACCATGTCTGTTTTTATGTAAAAGCGGTGTGTTCTGTCGGGTTTTCAGTTTGCTTGGACCCATGTCACCCTGCTGATAGTGGTAACTCAGTCACACCTTGTCATTCAGAACCTGTTTGAAGGAACAATCTGGTAAGCAGGGTTCACAACCCACTCTGGATAAATTTAAGTAGACTTTTAGCAGAATTAGCAATTTCTGTACTGCATACCAGTATTGGCTAACTAGAATTTGTTTGTAGGGAAAAAGGATAAAACTGTATCGTTGTTTTTGTTAATAAACGTATATTCTTGTGTAGTAAATATAGACTTATACACACTTGCATACATTTGGATTAGATCCATTCTTCAATATTTTTATATTTAGGCCAAACATTGGTTATGACTGAATAAAGTCTGTGAAATACACCATTTCAAATCCATGCTTAAATCATAGGATATCGAGTACAAAAACTGTTACTTTTTCTTATGTGAATGTGTCTGTTTTAACTGATCTTTCTCATCTTTTATAGGTTCCTGGTTCCAATATCGATTGTAATTTGCAATGACATCATGGCATACATTTTTGGTTTCTTCTTTGGAAGAACACCTCTGATTAAGGTAATATAATCTATGATTATGTTTTTTTTTTTTTGTTATTACCATTATTCACAGTAATCCAAATTTTAGCATAACTCCTGTTATTATAAATTATATATCCTGTGATTATTTTCTCCATAAACACTACAGAAATGATAGAATCTTGATTAGGAAACTTATATAATGTGGTGTTAAGTTATTAAGAAATAATGTAAGGATAATGTAAGGTTGCTGGGACTGAGTGTCAGAGAATTCATTCAGGGTTTCCTCAATTTTGTTGCGCATTGATGTGTCCTTACAGCTTTCCCCAAAGAAGACCTGGGAAGGGTTTATTGGAGGGTTCTTCGGGACCGTTGTGTTTGGATTTATGGTGAGTGGAATGATAAAGAACGTGTCTAGATTCATGGTGAGTGGAACAATAAAAAACCCGGCCAAATTCATGATGAGTGGAATAATATCAAATGTGCCCAGAGTCATGGTATGTGGAACAAAATACATCGTCTAGATTCATGATGAGTGGAACAATATAAAACGTGTCCAGATTCATTGTGAATAGAATATAATATTATAAAACTAGAGTATGCAACATCTAAGCTCTCCCAACTTTGCCAGTCCAAAACAAACACCATTATTCAGTTTTTTTTAATGGGTAAAGTTATTTAAATTCAGATATATCCTCATTTTTACCATCCCGCTCTTCCTCTCTTTTCAGTTTGCCCACCTCCTGTCTCAGTACCAGCACTTTGTGTGTCCCGTTGAGTATGACAGCGAGACTAACCGGTTTGCTGTGGACTGCCAGCCCTCTGAGCTCTTTGTAAAGCGGGAGTACACCCTTCCTTCTCTAGTGCAGAACTTCCTAAAATGGGTATGAATGTAATTTAATTGTGAATCACCATTTAAATTATTTGCCATACATCAAAGGACTTCTGCTGAACTGTTGTGTCCATCAGGCCAGTGTTAGCCTTGTATTAAGTGGTACAGTTAAATACAATACTAGTGCAGTACTTACCATAAATATGTATGTTTATTAACCAATATCTATGAGCCTCCATACATAATCCTTAGTGCCAGTAACTGTTAGTAACTTTGGAGAATTTATTCATACCGGCAATAGGGAAAAGGAACAAAGTACATATACTTCATACTTATATATATATTTTAGAGGTACGTCATGAGTACGATTAATAATTTTGATTCATCGATTAATCTGTTCATTTCAATTAATTAAATTTTTTTCCATTTAATAATACAGAAAAGGCACGCAGACTGTATATAGTAGATGATTATCTCCGGTATTGGTTTAGTTGTCTTACTCTGTTGATGGTCTCTATCTAAAATAGCAAGTCTCACTCAGACAACACAACCATCATTCTTTTTTTTTTTTTTTTACAGTTTTATTACTCAGAAAACGCTTTATCACATAAATAACTACCGTACAAAATTTGCCCCTGAATGTTTGGAAAGCAATTGTAAAACGTAATAATTCTTGTCACTTCAACCTACTTGGAATTTTAGCTGTTTGCTGAACAAGTGCAGCAGAATTATTATTATAACTCATTAACCTTTAAATACATCAATAAATTATTTAGAAAAATAATTAACAGACACTATTCACTTCAAACTAAAGTCTGTAGTAATGTGGGTCTTTTTTTAACATTACAAAAATACTGAACCTTTTCGAAAGTTGTTTCCTGAAATCTGTGCTCATTATTTAATTGTGTTGTCACATGAACAAATAAACATGACATAACATGTTGAAAAACAAACACATTAAGCAAGGTTGCTATATAAAAAACAAAAGCATATCAACTTGGACTCTGAACACTTTGGCACGAAAGGTTTTCCAGACTGTTTTGGTTTCATTGCATTTTTCGCCCAATGAAAGCGCTTTGCTAACGTAACAACAATATTGTGTACACTGTAGGTTCTAGCGGGAGGATAGAAGTTCTAAACAATATTGCGACAGTGTGCCTGCTTGTAAAACAACAATAAAGAAGCATCCACAAATGAGCAAAATCATGTTCTGAATAGGGTTGCGTGGGTTTTATTGAAGACATACGTATGACTTTCAATTTGATGCAAACAGGTTATATTTATCGAAAAGAGAACAGGGATAGTCACAGGGTAGCAGAAGATGTATGTGTGGGGGGTTTTTTTTAAACACAAAACAATTAATCTTAATTTTTTTTCTATATGAGTTTTTTTCTCTCTCCATCTTTTACCAATATATCGCCTTTACTCGCTCAACCAAATCAGTAATACCGATCTGCTGTTCAGTTTTCCTGCCAAGATCAGACCGAGTGAACAGCTGATTGGAATTATTATTTGAGAACGCACTTGACGTGAACGTAGCTGTTAATTTACCATTTGCATATATTAAGGCATATATATGTATGCCTTTTCAATTCTCATAGGTACACAGTTGTGCAGTTTTATAAGACAACCGACAAGTATATTGTTCCAATCTTCATGGTGAACTTCCCACAGTTCTTCTACAGTCTTTAGCTGGCTGCTTGCTTCTGTCAGTCCAGGTAATCCCAGACAACCTTGATGATGTTTATATCAGGGCACTGTGGAGGCCATACCATCTATTGCAGAACTCTTCTGAAAATGGATGTTTGGACAATAAAACAATTACTTGACACACTAATTCTGAAGACAGAAAGTAATCATATACGTCTACATTTATGTAAAAAAGCTAGGGTGCCTAAAACTTTTGCACAGTACTGTATATCTGTATAACATTTCTGTGGTAACAGATGTTACAGTGCATTAAGTCAGTAGGTTGCAGGTTCAACAGACGGTCCAGTGCATGGTTGCAGGTTTAAACTGAGGAAGACCCCTGCTGTTGTTCCCCTGATTAACATGCACTACATCAGCAAATATCCATCTGGTTAAATGGATAAAGAGTGAAGTAAGATAGGGCTGCTAAAAAACCAAACAATCTACAGCTGCAGGTAGCAAACTGTCGGACTGTTGAAGAATGAGCTTAAATTTGTGGTATGTTCTGTCTCTCTCCACAGGAGACGGTGACCTTGTACCCATTTCAGGTTCACAGCATCGCATTTTCCACCTTTGGATCCCTGATAGGCCCATTTGGTGGCTTCTTTGCAAGTGGATTCAAAAGAGCTTTCAAAATCAAAGTGAGTCCACAACTCTGCAGACACTCGCTAGATTCAAACACAAGGCTTAGTTGTCAATCTAACACTGTAATGTCCCACAAGTGGCCACAGCTGCTGTTTCTGCTTCCTATAGGACTTTGCAGACACAATTCCAGGACATGGTGGCATCATGGATCGTTTTGATTGCCAGTACTTAATGGCTACTTTTGTTCATGTCTACATTGCAAGCTTTATCAGGTAACTCAATTATAGAAAATGTATTATTTCTATCTTTAATCACGTGATTTCCAGCGTAGGCTCTGCTGTGGTTTAGTCAAGAGTGGTGGAGGTAAATGCATGGTAATCCTTCTTTGACTGAAATAAACATACTTGTCTCTCTCACTCAGGTCAGTTCTGCGTAGGTTGGATGTGTTGTATGTGAAATGAAACGTGCCCCTTTCACATGCATTGTGCGTCATGGGTTGCCACTGTTCTGTCTGCCCTCCAGGGGCCCCAGTCCGAGCAAGGTGTTACAGCAGCTGCTAGTCCTGCGCCCAGAGCAGCAGCTCAGCATCTTCAACACACTGCGCTCACACCTGAGGGAGAGCGGCCTGCTGTCGGCCACGGCTTCTGCTGAGGCTCAGTGACCTATGGAGCGTGCCCTTTATTTGGGCCAACCAGGACACCGGATGTCAACACTGGCTGTGGAATGTCGCTCAGCCTTTATGTGGAAAAGTTGAAGGCTTCTGGAGGATATGTAAAAAAAAAAAAAAAAACCTTCTAAAAGGGTATTCCAAAGACTTTGAAGCTGTAAAAAAAAAAAAAAAAAAAAAAAAAAAAAATTATAATAAAAAAGAAAGGGAAAATTGGACTCTGGGCGCTGAATGTAGGGTACAGATGGTTGGCGGTCTCTCTGTAGAGATAGATCTTTATGTAAATATTGCACTGATTCTGTTTTAGGTAAGAAAAAGATGCAACAGACTCTGTTCACTGTTCTGTAACATTGTACTAGCAACAGATAGATACCGTGAAACCGTCACAATGTTATTTTTATATACTGGGTGTATAGAATATGTTCTGTGAGTTATAAATGGTGTTCAAAACACTGAGCAAAAAAAAAAAGGGTAAGAACAAAAGTAAGTACAGAAGGTAGAATTAAAACGTAGCGATTTTCCCTCTCCTTTCAATATTACCAAGTGAATGGTGTACTTTTACCTTTGAAAGGACTTCCTAAACATTTTACAGGAAATTGAGGTGGAATGTTGCTGCTATGGCAGAGGAAACTAGAAAAACATTATTAGAACAACAGCACACATGACACATGACTGTGCACTCTTTGTGTATACTGATTTTAACTATTTTAAAATAAGTATATATCAGTAAATATTAAAAGTAGAAAACTGCTTTTCGATAACTGCTATGAAATAAACATTGTAGCATGAATAAATCTAATTTGGACGGAGTATTTGTAATGCTCAAAAAGATAACTCTGTCTGATTGTAGGTGTATGAAAGTCTTTAGGAATTTTTTTTTATTCCCAATTTTGGAGAACCCAACCACAGAAGGGATAATAAGGCAACCAACCTTATTTCAGTTACTGCCTGCTGAATACTTTTGCAGGCTCAGACATAGTACCACATGATATGTAGTCATAGGCACAAAACAAGTTTAGTATCAAATGTCATTAAAGAAGAACAAAAATGTTAGTCCACTCGTGTATCACAATATCAACAGTTCTACTTTCACTCCATGCCTCAATCATTGCGGGATAGATCAAACCACGTCTTGTCACTGTACCCAAAATGACTCTAATTAGCGCTTTGCAAATATTTTCTTGGAGTATCCCCTCAGTCATGCCGTGCGGGCAGAATAGCAGTTGTTGAGCACCAAATAGACATTTTTAACGTAAACTCTTAAACCTTAATCTTGGTGTTACAAGATCTAAATGCAGAGAATTTCAGGTTTTAATGTTGAAGTTCGGCAAGGATTGCCTTTAAAAACAGCATTTATTTACATTTTCAGGCAGCACGCCACAAATTTGCTGTCAAACCTTGTATTTTATTTAGTGTTTAAGGGCATAGGAGCTGGGGAGGACGGGAGGACGTGTCTCCTCCAATATTAGAAGCAGGTAAAATTGTATCCCCCAATCATTTTATTAAATTTAACGATTTGCAATCAATTTGTGGGTCTGGATGACAGGAGGAAGCAATACTTTGCTTTCTGGCCTATTGTTGAACTTGATAGTAATGCAGCTCAGGCTGGTGGCTACTCATGCTAATGTTGATGCATGGTTTGGAACCTATTTACTTTTAAATTTTATTTTTGATAATTGTTTCGAGTTTTTCCATTTATTTATTAAAACAGTTTTAACTGTGTATGTTGCAGGTTCTTATTACAGTGCAATAACAGTTCAAATATTGCGTGTACTTCCGAAACAAACAGCATGGGAAGCAGCACTGGTGAAATACTGGGAAATTAATCACACAGTAGCAGAGAAAGGGAAAAAGTGTGTTATTTAACGAATATATATCTAGTAACAGTCATGCTGGTATTCATGGCCATTAGACTGATTACACTGTACCAGAGTCAGTGGTCCTCTGCTTTTTTTATTTGCCTATTGGTAAGGTAAGATTTGTCTGTATCAAAATTCACTAGAAATTAGGTATTAAATTAGCTGTTTTTCAAAAAAATTCTTCACAGGGGACCATGCATCCAGACCCTCCCTCCCCCCCCACCACCAACAAAATTTTCCGATTTAGCAATTAACTTTAGTTATCTACAACACACATTTGTTTGTGTGGTCACGCTGTATAAAGTAAGAAGACCGGCATCAAGTTTGATTGACCGTTAAAATTGGAAATAAGAATGACCTAATCATGTTATGATCTTGTCAATTCCTGTATCTTGGAAATCAGCGGCAGTCCATTGGGCCACAAACACTCAAAAAGCGGCACAGTACAACAGTGATATGCAGAACAGCTTCTTGGAATCTTGGAATGCACAACTCGTTAGTCCTTGTCACGGGTGGGATATTGTTGCAGACGACCACACTGGATTCCACTCCTGTCAGCTTAAAACAAGAAGAAGCTGCTCCAGTGATCAAGTGATCACCAATAGTGGTGAATTAAGGAAAAACATGGCATGGACAGTTTGGACAGCAGTATGTTCACACTTTGAACAGCCCGTTCCATCTCATCCCAAACATGCTTTGTTACGTTGAGGTCTGGGGACTGTGCAGGCCACTCAAGTAAACTAAATTTGCTGTCATGTTCTGGAACCTTTCTAAGACAATACGTGATTTGTGACATGGTGCACTGGAAGTATCCCTGTATACGAAACCTGGTTCCTGTTGTGTCATGCTGATGGCCTTCATGACATCCCTTCATGGCTACAGTTTACCCTTTGTCTCATAGATACTTCCAACAGGATAGTACGCCATGTCACAAATCATGTATTGTTTTAAATTAAGTTTAGTTTTAGTTTTGAGTGACCAGCGAAGTCCCCAGACCTCAACGCAATAAAGCACGTTTTGGATAAGATGAAATGAGCTGTTCACAGTGTAAAAGTACATCTGTCCAAACAGCTTGACTGAAATTTAGGCTGGAGGCAAAAAGTGGTCTGACTCGCTACTAGGTGGGTGTGCCTTGGCCCCTGAGTGTATACTATATCTACTAAATCTTAAAGCAACAGATGATACTAGACCTCAATTAGAATAGTCAATTAAAATACAAGACTATCGCAAGGCACAGAGGGTGAGAGTTACACATACCAGAGTAAGAGCTCCTCCTTTAGAAATAAAATCTGCTTTGGAAAGTGGCTTCTTAAAGTAACATTTCTACAGCTGTGTTAATGATATACAATTAATGAAATCGCAATAAGTGAATAAATAGTAATAGGCCTACATGTTAAGTGTGTGGACAAGACCGTTGAAATGATAAGAATAGCATTCTATGTTTTTATATTTTATCAGACTAGATTTTATCAAATGCTTTTAATTCCAACGCTTAGTCCAAATAATGCAGACCTCGGCTTGCAAAATCTAGTCAGACTATGTCATTATGGTATTGTAAACATTTCATCGCATATATTGCCATGACAACGATCTATTCTATTATTCTTTAGTTTAACAATCTGAATTATGAATTTGTTTTGTTTTGTCTGGCTGCCTAAGCGCATCCATCCAATTGAAAATGAATGAGTTCCGGTGCTGAGATGTAAAGCTCTGCTTTGAGCATTTTGTTTTAAAGGGGAAATACACTTATTGCGCTAGTTTCACATCTAATATTAATATCTAATTTTATTGGGGACTGGGGACAAACATGAAAAGGACTACACAAACCACTGTTCAAGTATTTTATGTTTTCTCCACATTTTTAAAAGGATAAGATTTTATGCCTTAAGGTAAATGACATATTCTCACAATTACATGTTCTTATAAAACTGCCACTCTGCCTTCCTGTGATCGGTAAAACTAACTACTAATTATTTTTTTATTGTTTCAGTACAAACAAATAAAAAAAATAATTAGATGTATCAGCACACTACAAACTCTTATGTGCAGATTTATTGATCAAAATGCATGTAATTTGGAATTATTTTATATAAATATTTCTTTGTGAGGATTATGAACAATATTTTTCCTTTTATTGAATCCCCTTTTGTGGACTCATAAACCACCAGGGGACCACCATCTGGGAACTATGGTCCTATCGCAATTTAAATTTCACCAGAAACTGAACATGAAACCTTCAAAACTGTATTTCTTTAAACTATACTTTTGTCAAATTAATTTAAGTTGTGTTTTGCATTAAAGCATTATTTTGTCAAGCTGTCTCTTTCTTTTATAGAAAAACTGTGCGGGTCCCTTGCCGGGTCATAGTACCAGACCCAACAGCGCTTTTAAATCAGTGCTGTGGCTCCATCGTCAAATGATTGCTGGGGACAGATCAGACATCTTGTTACGTTTCCCCCACGCATGTTGCACTGCAGTTTTCTTCAACAAAAAAAAAATTTGAACTCAATCCAAACTTGACCACTGAACTGAAAGAACTGACACCAAAACAAAAAATTTGGCAACAATCGCCCACACGTTGGTGGTGTTGAAGTTAAAGTTAAAGGTAAATTAAATGACTGTGAACTCCTGACCTTTAGATGCAGGGTCATCAAACTATTGCTGGGACCCAATCTAAACATTGGAAACCCGCTAATCACACAAGAAATATAAAAATACAAAGAATAATATTATTCAATGCATGTAAATGTTTGTGTCCAAAAGATGGCTGAATGACAGCAAATCAGATTGAAGCCTATGTGAATATCCATTTAATGCCTTTTAACCCCATTTCTTATCTAATCAACATAAAACTGCATATACAATGACAGTTCATACTGTTGCATGTAAAGGTTAACAAAATGTATTGTTACAGTCCACCAAACTTCAACAAAGAATGGTTAAAATAGCAAAACAGTGCAATTTCGTGATTTGTCTGCTATGTGGGAGATTTGGGCTTGATTACTGTCCAAACCAATTTCAGGTTCGATGTGTGACATATTCAAAGTATTAATAATGAATGTGTATTATTTACACAGGACCTACACCTCATGTTAACTATTAAAATACAATTTTCACATCCTAATGTGCAATTCAGTAAATTTTACACAGGACCTATCCCTGTGGCCACATGAAAGATTGTGGTTTTATTATCTCATTAATCACTGTGGCACACAACTGGTGGGGTCACACCCAGACAGACTGGGACTGACAACCTATGGACACACCCACATCAAGAGCCAGATTGACTCACCTTAGTGTCGTTCAATTAGATCACACTTAGGTCGGAACTGTAAAATATTTTAAAAAGATGAAGATTACTGAAATGTCTGGGATTGTGTTAGTTTAATTCGTTTGAAAAATGTGTTCGTTTATAATCCTATATAGTGTTGCTGTTTACTTTATTTAAAGACTGAAAACTGAAATTTTGCAATGCCTGAAAGGGTGTTTTGAGTTTGTTTTGTGGCCACTTTGGTTTAGTTCATAATAAAGTATTAATGCTTTTGAAATGTTGCAATGTCTTACATGTCTCCTCTTGGTTTGTACCATGCATTCAATTAAATGACTGAATAAACAGAATTGAGCTAAAACTCATTTCAGTTTGCATGCAAGCAAGAGTTTATTCAATAAAACAAACTACAATCTTAGCATTTTTCAGTAAGATTCTCAGAACGGTGGCACATAGAACAGCATATTATTTAACCTTCTAAGTTTACCGTACTTTTGTGCACAAAAGGGCTTTATTGGTTTACTTTGGATACATGGATAAAACAACAACAACAAGTACAATACTTGGAACGTTTGTTGAAAATAAAGAAAAAGTAGTAGAAACTAATGTGTGACTGCCTTTATCAAGTATCCTTCTCTCTCTCCTTCAACGCAAAAAAAAAATAATATTTTTTTAAAACGTGCAATACCTGCACAAGTGTTGAACCCTAAAGTATTTTAAAACATTATGTTGACAATAACTGTTAGTTGACTGATCTGTATATAGCAATTTTGGTTCAAATGCTTTCAAAAGCCAACAGTGACTTCACAATTCCATGGCGAACATATGCCAATGACTCCAAAATATCCCAACTAATTGTTTTGTCAGACTGGAGAGAAGTAAGCCATTCCGTTGGGAAAAGAACTCAGAAACATCTCATATCCTATATGATATGGCAAGCTTGTGGAAAAAGGATGGAACTTTTTTAGTGTTCTTTTGCTGAATTGTCTGCCAAAAGGTGCTTCCACATTTCCATTGGGGTGGAGGGGGCACTGTAAAGGCACTGTAAATGGTATGTTTCTATAAGTAAGTTTTTGGCTAAACCGAACAACAATTTCGGTCACTTTGATATGAGATTGTACTCAAAACACACTTGTGCTGCATAACTTCTCCTTGCTGTAAGCCCCAAACGGTGGGCTAAATCAGACTTTTGTAGAATGCTATGTTGTGTGTTTTAGTTTATGGCTTTGTCGCGGTAGAGTGGGCTGGAAGGTTTGTATTAATAGACAGACTGCATAAAAAATGTGTGCTAGACTGCAGTCCAAAACAAAGACTAAGTGAAGCCACCCAAAAGCTCCAACTGCCCAACTGCGACCAGACCACATACCACAAAGCTCCATCTCTGATCCGACCGAATACCGTAAAGCTCTATCAGTGACCTGAACACATACCACAAAGTGCTGCCTTTCGTGGACAGCCAACCCCAAAAAAACCACAAGTTCCTCAACAATCAAAACTTCCCATCCGAGATTCAGGACGCCCCAACACAGGAATGCCATCGCCCTGCCATGCGCTTATTTTGTTGTCTTAAAGACACTCTCCTGCGAAGGGATGTCATGTGACCCCAGTACCTTCAGCCAAATAACAAAACAGATGCGTCTCTGTGAGATAACCATAAAAAAAGGAAAACAACTATTCTTATAATAGTTAACAAAATAATAGTAATACGACCTAGCGGATTGAACTGAGCAACTGAAAGAAAAAAACCTGGGTTTTTTACTTTCCTAAGAATAACATCGCCCAAGCATGTAAACAAACAACCACCCTGGGTTTTAGAACACAGAAATGGATTAAAACATCCTGAAACATTGCTTGTATCAGTTAAAAACAGTGCAGTCAAATTACACTGAAACATAATTGGATGGAAAAAATGTATTAACACAGCTGAATCTCAGTTGAATTAGGACAAAATCTGATGTTTTTAATGCTGAGACTTTCTAAACTCATCTTAACTTCTCAGTAAGGGCATCTGCCCAAAAGGTGAGTATGACAGGAATAATTCTAATAACTGTGATGGAGGGTTGAGCCACAGAGAAAGACTCAAGTCCTGTGATTAACATGGTGAGAGTAAGAAACCACGTTAATTTCTATGCTGGGCTGACAAACCATTAATTCTTCTTTCAACAGAAATTAAAATGGCTGTAGATATCTTACAACAAAAAGAAACAAATATAACAGAAAGTCATGGACGGAGTTTTCTTTCTTTCTTAAAATACACACAAAGATGAAAAGTGCAGCTAGGTATAAATAATGTGCGTAAATTTGACAATAGGTCAATTTTCACTTCCAGCAACACCGTTCCTTTCTTCCACATGATACCCTGATTAATAAGATTGAATGGCAGTACGGAAGAGGGTGCTCAGGTAAAAGCTGGTTAACTTGAGCTAGATCACCACATCATTGGAGGGCATGTGAGGGTCCTCCTCTTCCAGGACGTTGAGTGTGGTCGGTTTGGTTGGGCAGAAGATGTGTCGCAAGATTGCCATGGCGATGCGCACCATAAGGCGCAGCAGCAAGAAGGCAAAGGGCACAACAATCTGCATCAGGTGGAAGATGGGGGCGCTAAACTTGCTCAGTACGCAGGTGACGAAAAAGGTGCCCAGTGCCACGCAGGGGTAGAGCGCCAGCTTGGCAAACATGAAGGCGTGGTCCCGCCCGCCGTAGTGCACGTCAGGGTGGAGCGTCTCTCTCTGGCTGAAGAGTGCCACCACCCAGATGGCCAGCTGGAAGATGCCGGCGAAGAAGATGATGACGCAGCTGATCTGGATGGCCTCCAGCTCGTTGCGGGAGTTCCGGGAGAACTCGTGGGTCAGCTGGTAGGCCAGCGGCAGCCCGCCCACGAAAGCCAGGGAGAAGGTGTTGAGCAGGCCCATGAACCGAGTAGCTTTGGTCACGTTCAGGAAGAGGGAGTGATGCACAAACCACAGCAGGCCCACCGTGGCAAAGGAGCCAAAGTAGGCCAGAAACTCCGGGCCAAAGTTCTGTAGGGCCTGGATCAGGCTGTTGTTAAATTTCTGCTTCACATCCCTGGGGTCTGGCACGTTATCCTCACTAGAATTAAATACAAATCACAGCAAAGATGATGAGCCTGGTCCAGAGGGTCTTTAGGACACGAAGACTGCAAATTCAGAAGATCACCTCTTCTTTCAACTTATCTTGCCTATAGTGTTAGAGAACCGCAGAAGACTGTAAAAAGAGTTACACTCGGACCATTTAACCTGTAAAATGATTCAAACTTACCATATGTCTAAAATGAGAAGAGTGGCAACGATAGCATATACCCCATCGCTAAAGGCTTCCACTCGCTCTTTGCTGAGTGGTTCGTTGGGGTGGTAAGAGTAGAAAAGCATGGAGTCAGGGGTCTCCTCAAGCTGGCCTGATGAGACACCCACATATCTTGAAATTACCTGGGCATCTCATGCAACAAAAGCACCTAACTGTGTAAGGATCTCATTGTAATCGGGATAGTGAAGAACACTAAATATAACAATATATTATCATTTGATAGTAGATTTTACCCACTCATTTCTTTATAGGTTTTTTTTAAAATAAAAACTGTTAAGTGGCATTTTAAATAACTATCAATGTCATCAACTATTTTATTGCATTCTGTTTCCAAAATATGTTTGAGGAAAATGTAAATATTAACTATATATACCATGACCGGTTACAGATCATAGGTTTATAATCGAAGATAGATTTTATTCTATTACAGACCTTTAAAACAAAAAAATCACTGGATACTGAGGTAACTGCACATTTCAAGATTCACCCGGTGATGAATCATAGATTTATTTTTTTTTATATAAAACTTTTCTCTAGAGATTTTGCACCCTGTTACTCACCAATTGCTTTATTGCGACACCACTTCAAACACTGAGAGATGTAGGGAAAGAAGATGACGATAGCCAGCAAAACATAAGACTGCCAAACAATAAGGAGAAAAACTCTAATTAATCCAAGGCCAGGTAAGAAAGAGTGGTCTCTTCATATATCAAAGAAAACATTTATACACAACGGTTAATTGATAATGGGAGAAAGAGCAGCTCAATATAAATCACTTATTTCGCTATGGGTATTGAAAAAAATACAACTTCAAAGCAATTCAAAGTAAGATACATTCATCTTATTTTGATGTTGAGTCGTTCTTCCGACATTGAATGTCACAAAAACAATACCTCGTATGTTTGACTAATAAAAATTTTATAGGGTGAAATATATCTCTGAAGTGTATATATATATCTCACCAAAGGGAAAAAGATGAAGGAAAAAATGGCAGCGGCGAAACAGAAAACCGGAACTCGTAAAATAACCTTTAAGATATGCCGTTTGTAAAAGGCCCGATTTTCCGACACTTGTATCTGGTCATTCAACAAGAATGGCCGGCTAAATCCGTACAAAACAATGACAGCCTGTAGGAAGGAAAAAGACAATAATTAGGCAAGGTATGTCTCTGCCATTTAGACATGCCGACAGTTACATCTATATTGCAGCAACCTGCAGCATCTGAATCTGTGGGTTTACCGAAGTATTCTGCTTACCTGAATCAGACCAATCACGATGACACAAGCACAAAAGAGGAGTATTCCAAGTATGTTTTCTGGGAAAGCGGCCATCAAAGAGAACTATTGAAAAGACAAATCAATAAAAAGCTTGATTTTAGCAGTAAGTAGTACTTTTTTGTTTTTTAACATTATGGATCTGTTGGGCAAACTAAAAGGGGATAACGACACACAGTTATGAATTAACAATGCAACAGAGATATGGTCCCCCCCCCCCCCAGTTTTACAAAAAAGCAAAGCAAGGGAAACATTTCTGGTAGTCTCAAATAGACGGATAAGTAAAATCCTCATCACAATCAAACCAAATGTAAATGTTTTTTTTTTTTTTTTTTTTTCTTTTTTATAAAAAAATGTACAAACAAGTGCAATTGTAAATTATCAAATTTTAGGCAAAGACCTTTTTTAAATAGCAAGGCAGCCAAAAAATTAAAAACTGGATTTCTGTTACATTATTAATTACATTATTGATTTGCATAGCAGAGTCCCTGTTTAATTTGAGTGTTTCTCCTCATTGTTTGGCTGTCCGTAACACACAACTACTAAGTTTACACTATATATAAAAGTAATTTAAACTATCCAGCTGTAGAAATGAAAAATAGGATCTGCATGTAGCATATGTGTGTGTGTGTGTGTGTGTGTGTGTGTGTGTCTTTGCAGGGCTAGTGGGCTGAGGGGCGTGACGGCACAAGTCAGTGAGACAAGGCACCAGCAGGGCTCCATTTTATGTTTCTGACCATTATCTGGTCATTTTAAAGTGGGGAAAACTCTAGCACATGCTTTGCTCCATACAGGCAGAAGAATGCATTTAAGCATGCCTGTTCTCCGTCAGTCCCAGAAAAAAAGTGTTTTTTAAAAGTATTATACTCACAGTGTACGGGAGGAAAGTTATCAACATCATACATGCCTAGAGAAAGAAGCAGACCCAGCTTACGAAACAAATCTCATACATTTCAAGTAATGTAGACAGCAATTATGTTGAAAAGCCACATCTGGTGGAACGCTAATAAATTCAGTTTAATGTCAAGGTTAATGTTAAACTGACAAAGTTTTAATTTGGTCAATCATTTAGTCAGTGCATTTGAATGGTGCTTACAAGGTTCAGAAGCGCAAGGCAGTCATCTATGCGTTCAATTACTTGGAATAACCTGAAAAAAGAAAGACTGTTTATTCAAGGACATGTTAAAACCAAACAGCACATTAACTTAAAGAATACAATAGACTGATATAAACACCAAGTGACTGGGCTACAAACACCTTGTAAAGTACACTGTAGGTGTAGGCTTATTTACGAAGTAACTAATTAACTACTACTTCTACTAACGAACATCGAAATTATAAAAATTATAGAAAAATGGATAATTTAGTTTATATACATTAGTTAAATTAATAATCTAATTTAAAAAAAAAAATCATTTTAATGAACAGATGACTAAGACTTCCCACCTTATATGAGCAGCCCACGCTACGCTTACTATTAAGAACGTCAACAGATAAACAGCGATCTTTGTAGTAAGGAGCTGGTGCAAACTCTCCTTCAATTCCTGATGAAAAGAAGATGCAACTGTTGCCACAGGTACGGTCATATTTGTTCTTTGGCTATTTACTGAAACATTTGAAATTATTATAATCATTAACATTAACATTGACATTGACATTGACATGAAAGTCTGTATTTAACCCTCCTATTGTGTTCGGGGTCAAATTTGACCCGTTTGAAAGTTCAGATGTGTGAAACATACCTTTAATTTTTTCTGATCAAAAGAAGATTTCATTACATCCTCAACAATGGCCCACTTTTTTTGAAATGCCTGTATAAACATCTGTGGTGTTATGGGTCAAATTTGACCCAGTAGTAATTATGGGTTGTTTATGCATAGAAATACATGTTAAATGTTGCCAAATCATCACGAATAACAAAAATTACAACAAAAAAAATATAATAGTAATAAAATCGTATAGTAATAATAATATTGTGTAATAATATTAAAATTATTTTTTCATGGCAAGAAAGCATATTGACTTGAATTCAATTCTAGAGTGGCAAACACCCCCACTCTCACTTTCACACGCACACGCACACGCACACACACACACACACAAACACACACACAAACACTCCTGTCCCCCAGCTGTATAGCAGTATATAGGCTGGAGCTTTCTTGCATTCACCGCACACCTGGCACAGCCTGCACACACAATCGCTGTGTCTAGGCAATACCCTTTGATCTGTCACTTTGTATACTCTAATGCAGTTATTATTACGGGAACCACTTCTTTCTCACAGACGAGGTAATGAATGTTTTGTCTGTGGGGGAGTGGTTACAGAAATAAGACCAGTTTTACCCACATCTCGTTCTGAAAAAGCACCTGCAGTTCTCAACACGAGCAAAAGATTCAACACTCAAGAAGCTCTTGATTATATATTTGATCATGATGAGGAGGAGGGAGTGCAGGGTGAATGTGAAATAGAGGAGGATTTGACATGGGTCAAATTTGACCAGCGAACACTAAGGGTGTTAACCCTTTTTGAACACAATTGGAGGGTTAAGGCGCCATGCGTTTTTGTATGTTTTCAGCATGTATTTACCTCGTTGTCTTCAATCTTTGTGTGCGCAACAGGCAATATCTGAAAGATATCAAGGAATGCACAATCAAAAAATGGTAAACAGGATGCATTGCTTGGCTACGTGCGTTTACATTACTGGTGACGGTACCTATTTGGGCAGAGCGCTGGATTATGATGCAGTATTAGGAAGAATATTGATATATTGAATCCGTTAATTAAAGCGATTCCATTTAAATTATATTAATAAATATTGCAGCAAGTAGAGAATCCAATTGCTGCCAAGTGTTCAAACCTGTCATTCTAATCATCCAAAATATCTTATCACACAATTTTTTTTCTCTAATTAAACAACTTTTGATTTCCCTTACCATAACGGTCGCTATGATAGATATAAGTGCGTCACTGTATGCAAGTAGCCTGTGCGAGGACTGCGTACTGCAGTATCCTTCCCTCTCAGACAACGTAACGCTCTCCAGAAACGACTGGGAAAGTCTCCCTCGATTCCGCTTCTTCTCCATTTCCTCGTTTACATGATGTTCAATTATTTCACTGTCCTCGTTCTCCCCCATTATAACAACTAGGCTGTGTTCGACGGTGCAAACACAGCTGTCATATACAGAATCGTTGTTTATTACTCCATGCCTATAATATTACCAACGTAAGGAAGGACCAAGGAAACAAGGAAGTAAATATCCTGGAGGAAGTGACACAATCAAACAAAGAAGCGCGTTTTTTTTTCGCTTAAAGAGACAGGGAAAAATTTATGTTCACGAATTAATTAAAATTTTAAGAGGAATCTGAAAGCCAGCTCTGACTAACATACATGCATTTTTCTGCTTATTTAACAAACAAAATAATGAAAATCGAAATAATGCTATCTCTTATATAAACCAATAAGAAAAAAGAAAACTAAAGTGGGACTACTAAAGCATACAGAGCTAAACTCGGCGAAGAAGTATGATTTTGATTATTTTAAAGTTACATTAAAAAAACGCAATCCAACCAGTGTATTATTGACATCAGTTTTTATTATATCAACAATTTGTTTGAATTTGATCAACTACAGTCAATTTAACACAGTTTATAATTAAGTGTCCTCTGTCCACATCTAACTTTTTCGACAAAACACGGACGCATGGCTATAAGAAAATAATTGTTGTCCAGCAATTTGTTTTTAAAAATAGCAAGCATGTGTAAAAGTCACTGTAGCACCCCACACTGCTTTGTTCATTTTTCACTTTCAACTAAGCACGATTTTATCATAAAAAAGGTGCTCTTAGATTGTTTCGTATGATTCTTATAGAAAGTATAGAAATTAGAGTATGAGGTTTAAATGTTAAATGTTAAATGTTAAATGTAAAAATGTGAAATAGGAATGTAATAACTTGAATATAGAAAAGAATCCTTATTATAATACTGATATGAGCAAGAAGACATATTATTTATTTCAAAAATAAAAGGGATATTTGTTTAAATTGTATAATTTTCAGCACATTACACAGGGACGAAAAGCGCGCACCATATTTATACACCACGAGAGGGCAGCTTTCATCTAAAATACTGAGGTGAACAAAAACATTCATACTTGATCCTATCGTGCAGATGCTTGGTTGACCACGTTTTCTCTCACTTTGGCCACTGGCCCACACAGCCGTAATTATACCTTTCTGGAATAATTCGGTACCCACTGATGACGCTGGTTTACACTGATATTGTGGAGCTATCATCAATCACAGCTAATACAATAACATTTTAAATGTTTCAGGAGATTGAGGACTTATTTAAACCATTTAAAATTAATTCCATTGAAACATACGTTTGATAAAAAAACCTTAATGGATTATTCCAACAATAGACGAGAAAAATACTTTTTTAGTCAACCTTTAGTGATGCTGGATGAAAAGGCCTATTTACTGTTGAGGAAAATTTACTTTCATGGTCCACGTGGTAAGGAATGTCAAGGGACAGATTCAGGTCACTGGATGATTTTACTGTTTTGTGTAACCCGGTGGTTACTGTTTTAAGCAAGCAAATGTCCCCATCCTGCCATGACTAAAAAAACCAAAGCATAGCTTTGTCAATACAAAGTCACACAGAGCACATATTACTAAACACAGAATGTAAACAACGGGGTTTATAGATACAGACAGTTCATATTGCACTCAATACCCCCGATAATCACGCCCTGTCAGAAAGACATTCATTCATATGCATTTCCACAATTGTTACCCAATTTTTGTGAGGTTGTTTTTTTTTTTTTGTCTTTTTACATAGTCACTTTGACCAACAAGGAAATTAGATATTTGAATACTGTGATACTGCATTTGTGACTGTGAATTTCTCACACATTTTCTGCAAAAAAAGTTACTAAAATGTAAAAAAAAAAATACTTTCCTTTAAGTTGGTGCACAGCAAACTGCTGGGAACCCAAATCAACTTTTACATATATAATGTAGGGCCTAGCCTGTGCTTGGATGGATGTTTTTGCCAGAGCTACTCCGAGCTCCCTAACATGCACTAAAGTTGTGATCGCTAGTTCTTTGAATAGCTCGATATAATGCCAGTCAAGACATTATAGACGGACTATCCTTTAGATTTATTGACTTACTTTTAAAATAGCTCTACCAGAAGACCAACCATGAAAGTATGAATGTGAATGGTTACCCAGCTAAAGAAAACCACCAGCTCCCATCCCTGAAATTAAATTGTGTGTAATTCTGTCCATGATGGGAAAGACAGGATTAATTCTTATTTCCGGTTAGCTTTTAATACTGTGTGTCTGGCAGAACATCATGACCCACATTCATGTTGAACGTTCATTTTTATTCTAATGTCTATGTGACATTGATTCTTAATTGATTATTTATCTTACTCATATTAATAAAAAACACTGCAATATTTTCAAGATGTTCAGGGCTACTTGTTTCCGTAGCTACAATATCAAGACTTTTTTGTAGTTATTTCCAAAATTTAAATTCTGCAGGAGACACCGATTTCCATTGCTGTGATAATTGGATTGTGGCATGCTTCTGTCTCGCGGACATGTGCGGGAGCAACATGGGCACGCCCATCAGCACCTGCTGGGAATTCGGCTGATTAACAGCCTTTATTAACAACCAAGTTTTGGGAGCACGCAGAGGAAGCAGCGGAAGCAGCGGAGGGCGGAGTGCGGAGGGCGGAAGGCAGAAGGCGGA
>JAOYSI010053089.1:0-17566 GCA_025775065.1 Hiodon alosoides
TGCTGGAAGGGGCACGTCATTACTAGAAACTAATTCCAAGTCAAATTAGAAACGGATTATTGGATAAGGATAGTTAAGTCTAAAATGCAAGTCTAAAACTACAAATCATCCAGTATAAGGGTGTTTGCCAAGCCAATGAACAATGCAATAATGTCAAATTTAAATGTATTTATGTTTGATGCATACTCACTTTGAATCTTTTTAACTTTATCTTGTACTGCGATCAATCTCCTTGGTTTATTGCACAATATAAATGAGTGAATCAGAGCGAGAGGAATTCGGATGGTGCCAGTGATGGAGCAACTGTAACTGTTCCAACACATCACATTCTTTCATGCTCATGGTCTGAGTGTTGCACGAAAGCCCAACGGTTCCTGCCCAAAAATGTTGCATCTCACAGCACCTTCCAACGCTGTTCACTTGGTGCCCAGCTTGAAACCTGGAGAGGTGAATAAACTTCACAGAACGAGAGGGGATAGAGATTCTATAGCACATTGTATTCTCAGCCTTACAAGTTCGGTCTAGTTCCGTGACAGCATTGCCCCATAACCGATAACATAACTTAGAGCCTCATATCTGTTTCTTAAGAGCTCCAGGTTATATAAGAGGTGAAAAGAAAAGAAAAATAAGGAATGGTATCTCTACAAACTCTGCCAAGTACTAGCAAAGCCCCCTGATTCCATAACAAATGCCCAACATAAAGTCGATGAGCCCAATTGGCTCCAAATTGCTTTTCGCAACGATTTCACTCTTCATAAAGCTATCCGTGTACTGTTCCCCAAACTAAGAATTAACATGCAACAGTTAATTCTAAAGCAAATCTATTGAGGAGCAATCGATTCGGAGCTCAGAAATGTAACTTTGCATTGATGTTACATTTCAATCCTGTTCCACAGTCTTCAATTGTTCCATTCTTCATTAATAATAGAAAAACAGGCCTCCAAAGCGATTTAGTCTGAGCACAGACTGAGCCCTACGAGCTAGATTTCACAGGCCCGAATCCAGCTCCTGTCATTCACCGCTTGTACTCGGGAGAGATTCAACAGTTTTACAATAAATGAATAAATCAAATAAAAAATGTCTGATAGAATGTTTAGGTGACAAACACAACGCTGTGCAGGGACCATACTGAAAGCTTACCTCGCTTTTACACAGCACACATTCTCCAGTGTGAGGATAGTCTGCTGTATCAAACAGACACCTCATTTAACAGGGGGCAGTGTTATCGTAAAGGTCCAACCTCACACAACTGAGCCTTGTCACAACTGGAAGAGATCCATGCCCTATGTTCCCCGGGTGCATTTACATGAATACTGTTTCAAAACACAAATCTCTCTCTATCCTGCAAATGGTGGAGTTAAGTCCACATGGAGAAAATGGCTGTGTTCATGTGCCATACACACTCAGGAAAAAAACCCACTAGTGCAGGATTCAGCCAGGAAACACTGTGCTAAAAGATACATGCTTGCTCAGTAGTGCCAGATGGGACCAGTTTCTGACGTGTGTGATAGGTCATTTTATAGGTAGGAATTGAGGGAATTAACTTAAAAAACTGAGCAATGGAGACAGCCCAGCTGTGCTTGGAGGGTGCCTGCAAGGCGACGGCACGTTTTAACATCCTACTCTGAGAACATGTGTCTGTGGCAGGATCGCCTGGCGTAAACATTGACAAATGTACGGACTGGGCAGCGCAGGCGATGAGGGTGCCCGCCCCCTCACTGAACTCTCATCAAGATCAGAGATCAGAAGAATGAAGGAGGCCCCGATCTCTGCACTCGGTGCGTGAGAGGGAGCTGGCAAGGGGTCCACCGAACATAAAGAGCAGCTGAGGAGGTGAGGGGAGTTGGCTCATTCTCCCCAAAACCATGCATCAACGTTTCTACCCATCATTGCCTATTCCTCCCATCATCTGGGCAGACAAAAATAAAAATGTCCTGCTTACGAGACATTGGGGAATATCTCAGTGTGTATTTGATGTGCAAATATTATTTATTCATGTGCACGAAAAAGGAACACAGTGGAGTCTGTGGAGCCGTGAAAAACCTCAGATGGAAAACGTTCTTGATTTTTGTGCATCGTGGTAACCTGAGATGAGAGCCTGAGCCTGAGCCGAAAATGTCATGGCTATGAAGTCGAAACTTAACCTTCACAGATAATTCCTGAACTCCCGTGTAAGTATCCCAACATAACATTACACTTTGAGGAATCTTGTACGGTAACTGGAATTTACCTTAAGTGCGTCTAATTCTTTTGTAGTGTGCTCCTGCATTTTTTCACTTCTAGGAGAACAGGTACTCATAGATAAATAGTAGCTATACAGCCCTGCTAGGCATCCAGGGGTAATAAAAATTTTAAAACAAGTTAAAGAGGCCAACATTCAAACTCCAGTTCCAGAACTCCAAACTCCAACCCACCTTTCACTGAGAGCATGCGGAATGGGTGATCAGGGAGGAAAACATATGGAGAAAACATTCCTCCACCATGTATACCCAGATCTGAGTCTGAAGGAAGCAACAGCATGTTTCTGGCCTGACGGATTCCTCTCTGAGTGATAACCATAGAAAACGCAAAAAACGCAAAGCAATTATTGAGAACACACAGCACTAATCAGCGATTATTCTTCAAATTGTTAACTTGTATAAACTCCACTTTCATTTTACCAAATTACTAAGCACCGGAGCACTTTACCACCGAGAAGCACTGAATGTGTACTAGAGCTCTCCCAACTCTTACTGGCATCCCTTTCATTCCCTCTGAAGAAGCCTGCACTCAGAGGAAAACCCATTATGCATTTAAAGGCACCTGAAGGAAAAATGCTGTAGGTTTTCTTTACCTTGGGTTTTAGTCAGTCCAATCATAAAAGAGCAATATCCGGTCTTTTAGAGAGACTCAGAGATCGGGTTTCAGAGAAACTCAACATCTCAAAGGTACTTGCAGCTTGAGGGCTGTGGTCTTGAGGGCCGTGGTGGGTAGACAAAAATAAAATTTTGGAATGTCCCCAGGAGGGACAGCCTTATTTTGACTGCATCTGATTATTTTTTAAGACTTTCCCTTTTCAACATTAGTATTGCCTTATCTTAATGATATGATTCTAATGTACTACAAAAGGTCATTAATCAAATAAATTTGTTTTTCATCCAAAGGATATATGAATTAGGCAAGCAGGTAGCTATGTAAGATATAGAAGGTGACAAAGACTACCAACTAGAACTAGCCTTTTAAATATTTTTGCACTAAGCAGCAATATACTTTGCTATTAGTTCTAATTTCCATATCTACAACATAGTTAATAAGCAAATTGTTTCATGCTTGACATCTTCCCCCCTAAAAGAGTCACTGGGCTCAGACTATAACAAAAGGATCAATGTTACCCAGTATGCCATCTTGTCTTGCATCAATCAATAAATCACACCTGTCAACTCAGGCGCAATGCTATCACGCCCTTATATACCATCTGCCAGTAATACCATAAAGAAATTGTCCATAAACTAAAGGGTTTATACGAAAAACAAATTCATATTTGGCTTTAAATTGCATTTGATCTCAGTGCAGCTTAAAAGAATCCTTTGTTTACATGCACTGCCCCCTTCTGGACAGAACTATGATGCATCAAACAAACAAAAAATTGCTCAGTATGCATCCTCTGCAAGGCTGACAGGGAAAGTTGTTGACCTTTCAACTTTCAACCACCCACCCCCCCCCATTAAAACACTGCCATTCTGTCGACTCCTCAGCACTAATGAAAAAGCGTATATATCCAGTCCGCAGTCCATCCTCCAACAACGTAATCCCTCTCAATAATAACAAAAACATCAAATAGATTTGAGGTGGCTGCTGCATTGGTATGGTTCAATAAAGATCGGGGGTCGGTTCTTTTCATGCGTCCGCATAAACAGATGGGCCGCTACGCTACTCGCCATTCTACTGCTCAACTCTTTTCATCAAAAAAGAGAGTCTGGATTAAAGAGATGAATAAAATGGATCTGGGAATCATGCACAGGCCTTGTGGCCAGGGGCCTGAGCAATAGTAATAGAAGCCTAGGAGAGGAAACTAAACCTCAGAAGAGGACAAAACTGCAGCACCTCAAATCTCATTCACGCCATGACCCATTTCTGTTCTTTGAGGTTCATGGTTCTGGTTGCCGGAGGTTACCTTTATTCTGGGCCATCTTTGTGGAAGAACAAGTGACCCTAGATACATTCACAGGGTAACCAAAGAGCCACGCTACCAGTGGTTACTGCCTGTTTGTTTTCTTTTACAGAGATTTAAAATACTCTAGCGGGGCTCGAACACCCCACACAGAGCGCACAGACTGTGCTACGGTCCACATTTAACTGATCAGAATCAGATTGAAACACTTTTTTTTTCTTCTTTATTGAACTCTCCATTCCTCAGCAGATGTTCCCTGGAAGAATAAACCTGGTTTAATTAAGATCTTGACACTAATGCACATCATGGGAAACATTATATCCGCTGCTGATAGGAAGTAAAATGCAATTCAGATTTACACATCCTTCAGATATCAGCATTCTGTAATAAAACCAAAAGAACTAAGCATTCAAGCACTTTTTTTTTGGAAGCCCTACAAAGCTCTCTCTCTCTGCCTTTGGAAGGATACTCCACACTCATCCGGCCAGCAGAGGGAGCATAAACGTAAGGCTGGGCTGTGCTTCAGCTCCGTGACTGTAAGCAGAGGGCTGAGTTATGACGCTGGCCTCTTCACCTACATCCTAAATGCATTAGGGGTACAAGACAGAGGAAGGATTTATCCCGTTATAGGTTTAGTCCGAGGGGAGCCCGTGAGCGTGTTCTACACCATACAGCCATTGTGTGCCTTGCTGAGGTCAAACTGAATAACGGTGAAACGATTAAGACATGGCCCAGTTTATTTCTCTCAGCACTACCAGGCTCTTCAGATAAATCAACTAAGGCCTGAGAAAAAGACATATAATGCTAAAGTCTGCGCCTGGACTTGAATTCACATTAACATTAAGTTATGGTACCAGCCAAAATAGACAAAGAAAACCCTAATTATTAAGTGGTCTGACACTCGTTCTCATCCAGAGTGACGTACAAAGGTATATGTTAGCCAATTCAGGTTTAGAACCTCGCTCAGGAATACTACAGAAGTACTTGGATTTGACAACCTTCCGGTCCAACAGTCTGACAACTACACACAAGCGGGGCAGAACATGCAGCCAAACATTAAAAATAGAATGTGCATAATCATTGCTTTATGAAAATACCTGTAACACGGCTTCTTTCTGTTTCCCCCTTTCTCTATTAAAATGTGTCAATCTGGATTTCTTTGTAAGGAGAGATAAAGAAACCTGGCTGTTCCGATCGCCATCTGCAAACCCAGGCAGCCTGTTAATAATGAGCCATTAACAACAGCTGTCTGATAACTGTTCTTGATCAACTACAAAGGTTAAAAAACAACTTCCAGGTAACAGAACAGAATTCTACAAGATTTTTGTAGTTTAAATATTAGGCTTAAATTTGTAAATATTTAAATGTCCCTGGTGGGTATGTGTTTTTTTGTGTGTGTGTATCATACAGGTGGTATCTTATAGCAACAGTGATCATAAGTCTAATGATGACACCAAAAAAACATACAATCTTCACTTGACACCCAGGGTTTGTAGTACAGATACCAAATATAACAATCATCTCTCCCATCTTTGGAAAATGTCTGAATAGCTCCCATAATTTCCTGATTTATAGGAAATGCCACTAGAGAGCAGCTGTAAATTTATGGTTATTATCCTCATTTATGAAAATTTGACATTCCTGAAGCTTTAACATGACTGTCGTGAAAGTGGAAAGGTCAAAGTCGTCACAACTTTGGATTTTTCTTATACAAAACAGAAGCTCAGACAGCAAAAAGAAGGAGCCCGTTAGTTTGCATGCTTTGACCTTTCCAAGGGGCATCATTCCTCTATGCAGGATTACGTTCATTCAGCAATGAGAAACCATTGCACTGCACAGTGAATTCACTTCACAGACTTCTAATGGCACCAGACATGGACACATTTTAAGAATGGAAGATCGATTCCCCGTGCATCGATTTACAAAATCATCGCATCCTTACAAGTCGCAATAAATAGTCAATGAGGCAGTATTACTCAATTGAATCCAATCCTACAGGCCATTAGATTTTTGTGATTGCACACATTTAGTACAATCTCGTTGTAGTTGCAAAAGGATGGCTGCATCAGTCTTTTCTTTTCTTTATTTCTTTTTACTGGTCTATTTAACTTGCTTAGTCAGCAGGTCACCCTTTATCAGCATTTTACCAAAAGTCGTGTTTGTACTATATGAAGGGAAAAAACAAGTAAATGTATCAAATAAATAAGCACCAGCATCAATACTAAGAAATAAACAAAATTTCCATAACTCCGGATGCCTTCCCATGGCACGCAAATAACCGCGCTAATCTCATCAAAGCCTCTATATTCAGTTTGAACGCCTTTGAGAAGCTAGAAGAAGCCCTAATGTGATCCTGCTGCTGCTGGAGAGGCAGATGTCCTTATCCTGTTAAGTTATGAGCCCTGTGTATCGCTACATCACAACCCATCCCAACAGAGATGGCGGGTCCAATGTTGGATAGGCAGTCTGACACAGTCGTAAAAGGAGGCATCAGCTAATACAGCGCACAGTTATTTACTCCTGTCAGGCAACGACAGACCAAAACACACCACAGTTTGTTCTGAAAAATCTAGGAAAATGTATAACAGGAAAAATGCAGCCGTTGCTTATGGTGGTTATAGAGAGCACACGTGCAGCTTGGTAAAAACTGGAGTGTGGAGTACTATTCTACAGACCTGAAAGTGGCTGATGACCCAAAAAATACAGAGCACACATTTAACTTTCTAGACCTCCCCTTAAGTAAAAAGATATAACAGAATGAAAGAAAAGGCAGCAAATTCATTCATTCAGGAAGTCCGGGACTGGCTCTCTGACATTTCCATATCGCAGGCAAATATTACCCCCTGTCCTGTAGTAACGGTACTCTTAAACTGGAGGGAGAAAGAGAAGGACCTCCCACAACAAATACAAAAACCAGCCCGCTGTTGGAAAACATATTGGAGTGGGAGAGAAAGAGAGAAAGAGACAGCAACTGCAATGGATTGAATTGCATTGCTCCATGTTGAGTTTACATAGTTTGTCAGCAAACTCACTTAATTCCTGATGGAAAAAGTTATATATAATAATGAAGTCTGCTGCTGCTGCTGGGAGTGCTCTGGTACAGGATTCCAACCCGCCCTCCATACTGTCTCATCCTTTTTTTATGCTGATTTTAGTTAAGTGATAATCACACGTCATTTTCACTCCTCCTGGTAGCTCTGTTATGTCACCATGCTGGGCCTCCCTCCAGAGAAAACCTTCCTGGTATGATAAAGTGTTCCTGATAGCCTATATATATATACTCATATACCAATACCCACAGAGGCTAAAAGAGCAAATTAAGAATCTTGGGCCAAGGACTGTGTGGAGGAGGGATGTTTAGATGCCGCTAATCCCAGAAAAAAGTGAGATACACCCCCAGCCTAAACATAGATTTTGATATTGACACTTCATTTTTACTGATGGAAGTACAGTGCCTTGCTCATGAGTATAAAATCTGTGCACAGGGCATAATTCCACTGCCTGACCTACAGGCCCAGAGTTTGGTGCTGCAACATCTGCACTACATCCAGATATATGAAGTAGGAGTGAGGACAACATGAATTCTGCAACATCACGGAATGAGGTCAGCAGTCAGTTCCCAGGTCTGCTCAAACCCAGGGCATCTTCAAAGCAGTTGTGCCAATTTAGCTTTGCTTGTTAACCGCCAGAGTGGGTAGGCAACAAGCCTCGTACGGCTCTTCAAATATCATCTCATATAGCCCAGTTTCAAACAGAGTGCTGCTGAAAACTGGCCATTGTGCAAGTAAGATCAATTAACCGAGCATCATTAGGGCCAAAATAATGGAGACTATTGTATGACACTCGACCTCAGAAAGATTCTTTGGAAGTCATAATAAATATAAACAAAAAACATTTCTGCTAGCTGTTCATCACAAGTGCAAGGTTATTCCAAGAGGCTGAAATAATTTTCACTCAATTCCCCAAGGTGGCGAATGCACCTTCTTTAAGTGAACGTGATTTCTATGGTTTTCGAGAAATGTAAAAATAGAGTAGATGGCGCCTGGTGATCACGTCCATTTTGTGTAATGTAGCTATCACTAGTTAAATAAAAAATAATAATGACTATGTTATCATACTATATAAAAAGCCTGTTCTAAATTTGCGCAGGCTGTTGCCATGACAGTGAAACTTTGGTATAAGTAAGGGAAAGACTGGCCTTCTCAAGACACTTTTTTCAGCCGTTCATAATTGTGGCACAGATGGAAATCAACTCAGGTTACTAATCTTACTGATCTGAAAGGAGTCACGAAGTTCTATGCCCACACGCACTGACTCACTTTAAATGATAACACTTTCAAAAGAGAAAGCCAATAAACCTTGGCGGTGTTCCATTTTCGGCACAGAATACAACCACACACATGCACTTACTCGCCGAAATATGCTCATCAACCGCGGAAACCACTATGAAATTTTAAAAAGAAACAGCTTTGAAATTTAACAAAAACTGTTACCATTACCAAAAAGGACAACCACACCGTGTAAATTGTCATGCCGCTAGCATGTGCTATTAGTTTTTAATTTAATTAATTGATTTACAAACGACACATTTTGTAATGTACTGCACTACCCTACACCAAACCAGAGATCACTAAACATTGAAAGGCTCTCCACTGTGACTACAAATTCTACAATACTCAAAGACTGAAAGACATCACTGTGAGATCCTGTCACAAGTCTTGCTCTCAAATTAGTCATACTTTTCAAATTCCTCATAATAGTTTAACAAACCGGCTTTGTCAAGAATTAATAAACCATTTTTTTTAAATAGTCAAAATAAATAAATAAATAAAATCATTTCAGAACTCTCCAAAAATGGTTCTATTATTTTTATAATTTTACACATTCTCCAGCTCATTCAAGGGTCAAACTGACACGTTATCTTGTAATAAAATCAGATAACTGTAATGAGACAGAAGGAAATTCACTAGTCTGCTCTGAAATGTCGTTTTATCTCCACCTTTGATGAAAATTAGATGCTCTCAGCCTTGGTGTGCTCACTGAGCACGGCATCTTCCAAAGAATGGGAAAATAACCGGTCTGTTTATTCAAAGATTTCGATTGAAAATTCCTTCAGTCACCCCCAAATTTGCCTGCTTGTTTTATTTCTTGATGGACTTCTTGGGATCAGACAAGACCAAGCTATTTATGAGGGGGTGTTTAAAGGCTGCTTGGTTTTCACGTACATCATATTAAAATAAATATGATAAACCATTTAAAAATTGTTCATTCATTTTTTATGAGGAAGTGGCAAATGATATGCCTCAGAAAATAATTGAGAAATTCTTGAAATTTTTCCTGAAGCTGGCACATCCTTCCAGTAGGACCATTTGTTATCTGGGGTGAGGAGGGTTCTGTAACGAGGAATGCCAGGTCGCACCCCTGGAAACTAACGAGGGAGACCAGATCAGTCGTTCACCAGTCGAACTTACCAAGTCCAGACGCAGCTTTGCACTGCTGTGGAACCTGACCCCCTCCCTCATCAGGGTCCCCAGGCCAACTGACCTGCTAATTACTGTTTCCGGAGTCACCCACTGGGTCACACTAAGACTAACAAACATTGAACAAATGTTACTGGGCACGTGCAGGACCTCCCCCAAAGCCAAACTATGCTAGTAAACTTCTAGGTATAAAGCCACTATATCTATATCTTCTAGGTATATTGCCACAATGAGCTTGAACGGTAACCAAGGTAACCTTTTTTGTCCTGTAGAACGACCGATTTTGAAATCAAACTGGATAAAAAGATTGTCGTTAAGTCACATGACCTTTGGGACATTTACATAACCAAATATATCTGTGCAATTCGAGAGCCAACTGAGATAGGCGCAGTGCAAGTGCGTCCAACAGCAACAAAAAAAAAACACACACACAAAGGATTAACCTTGCAGTATGCAAACCATTTCACTGCTCTGCCGTCTAATACCACTGTTGAGAAGGTGTATTGACCTTTGCCATTGCCCCATTCAGCACACCAAAATCACTGTTTATCCTTAGCCATACAAAAGAGAAGACAAATAACAACCCAGTTTTTTTTTCCAATGTGAGAACGACATAAAAATGATACATACGCAAACTGTTGCTTATTTTTAGGATATTACCAGGACGGGGTGGGGGGGCGTGCGGTTCATTCTTTTCTGCTCAGTTTGGTGGAATGAGAACATTCTTAAATATGTTAGTAAACTGCATGGAAAATTTGGAAACAACAAGCAATAAGCATGCCTTATGTTTAAACTGTTAAAGCAAAGCCCACAGACCGTCAGGTGAATGTTCCATACAGAGAGGCTCAGTCCTGTCGCTCAGTATCACACTGTTCTTGTCCGGGAGAAATTATTGGTCTAAAACGCTGCCCTAGCCTGATACATTACGAAGAACAGTATGTACACTGTCAGCGTATTCCAGTGGAAAACTGAACAGCCACAGCCTTCGGTTCACTTTTATACCTTCCTTGAATATTAGTCCACAGTCTATTTCCTTGATGATGTCACCATAGGTATACATGGTGACTCACACCATGTTTCAGTAGGTACCGTTTTTGAGCAATTGGGGAAAAAAACGAAACTGTACAAACACAGAACTTTAATGTTTGCTCAAACTGAAGATCAGAGCAGTGTTTGAGGAATATTTCAACATGCAATATTAGAAAGTTTTGATCTTCCCACAGCAAAGTTCATACATTTTTGGTACATGAGTATTTAAGATGCCCTATATTTGTTGACTCAAACTGTTGGTAATAAACCCTGAGTAGACTTACGTATTAATCTGAGACATACCTGAAGTTGTGATAATGTGCACTTATAAATACAGAATATTTCTTTGCTCTTTGAAAACACAATGAAAAACAGCACAAAGAGCACAGTTCACAACCATGAGATTCTTTGCCCGTGAAAATACCTGCCAATGAAGGCAACAATCAGACCACAATCAACCATTCCTGGCTCCAGCTGAATGAATTTCCTGTCTCTTTGATGTAGCACCACACTCACTGTTGGATTGATGCTTCAAGGCCACGTTGATAGGGAAGCAAAACAAAAAACTTAAGGGGTGTACAGGTTTTGGGAGATAAGCTACAGAGCTATTCGCTGAGCGTGAGCCAACAGTAAGAGATGAGCATTGCTATGCTTTTAAAATGAAACGCAAATCCCAACCATTTAGTCACATCCTGACAATCAGTCACACACACACACACACACACACACACATATAGAATAAAACTTCCCTAAATACCAGAATATTTGTACTAAAATAAAATAAAAACATGACCTTAAGTAAAAAAAAAAAATAATAATAAAAAACACGTTATGGGTTTTTTTTATTATACACCGAGTACATTTTAAAAGTTTGGTATTTTGTGTAATTATTACAAGAACAGGCATAATCTGAATGTTATTAAAGAACCACTGTTGAAAAGTATAATGTCAATGCTCCCATTGTGGCAAAGGTAACATAATCATAAACATAATCACCAACATAATTATAATGATCTTTCTAATATACTGGAATCAAACTAACTGAACTCTACTTCCATAAAACAATTACATAGATTACTATTGTTGACTCAACAGTATCATTTAACTATTAAATAAAAAGATAATAAATAAATACAGGTATCATTCAATTAATTTTTGTCAATCAGTTAGTTAGTTGTTTTTTTTCTTGAAGAAAAGGAATGTTTAAGATGCATGTACAATTCAGTTTGTAATTAATTACATTTTTCTTTTTTCTGTATCAATGTCTTTCTTCAAAGCCATATATGATTTGTTGTCCAGGACATCATCTGGAAGGTATGGATTTTATACTCTTAAAAACTTCTTAGTTAATGTGTATCAGTCATGATAAGAAGTGTAACATTATTTACTTGTTTCCACTTTTTCCCCACTTTTTCAGTGAACCTTGGAAAATACACAACGCATCCTACACAATCACAAAATAATAACAAACGTGAATGCTAAACAGCTAGGCTGTAAGTAAGAAAAAAAGGCATGACAAATCCAGAACATCGGCATTATTTAAACAACAAAAAAAAAGCGCTTAAGAGAGCGCTTTTTTCATATCTTAAATGATGGTCCTGTCAGTGCAAGGCCATAGCGTGCACTTGGACACATGCACTAAAGCCAGTGAGGTCAGGCAACAGCGAATATAAAGGAAGGAGGAAAAGAGATCAAAATGAAAACCCAGCTATTATAGCGAGAGATGCTCTGAATTTGAGATCTATTCTCATAATGCCCTCGCTGCTGAGCTGGAAGAGAAGGCGCAGCCGACGTAAGTCCTAATCCTTGAGACAAACTATCTGAGCTCAACATGCCGCTGGCGTCCCCCTTTTGTCTCTGCCTTATCTTAAAAACAGCAGGATTTCGCGCAGGGGCAGGTGAGCGCACCTCTGTGTTCACTCCTTCCTCAGTTTCCAGCAGTGTGAACCTCCAGTGTGAACCTCCCCTGAAGTATGACAGGCACTACTACAGAAAGATGAGCAATGGAACAATAAGAAAGCATTACCTGACATTTTAGAATCAAAGTGGCTGTAATTGTGCATACATAGCATTCCATCTGAATTTTAACTAAAATTTAATTCAATCCTGCCACTCAGCCAAGCCACCTGGTCACAAGAATGACCTAAAAACAAGAACACAGTGCACATTTAATTTAATTTTTATTAAATTGTTTTTTTTACCCCTGCTCGTCTTTCCCATTGGCTGAGATCAAGTGGACGAATTGGATGTTGTAAAAGGAGGGAAAGTTTCTTGCAAGACTGAGATGAAACTCAAAAGTCAGTCTTGTCCAGATAGCTGTGTTTTTAGTGGCTTTCACAGCCCCAACCACAGGAAAGAGCAAAACAAAGCAGGAAGCTGGTGTTTCAAGTTCAGAACAGACAACGGGCGGCAGAAATCGCATAAATATTAATCCGTCCAGATTCAAGCCATCGGGAATTAGTATTCCAAAATTGTGTTCAAATCCGTATTATTGTAAGTCTTTCAACAAATCGTATACAGCTCCTTTCAAAAAGCATGAGCTGGCAGGTGAGTTCCCATTTAATCTATATTCCTAAGATAAATCCCTCTACAAAGCAGAAAGCTAAAATACGTAATAACATAAACAAAGTAAACATGTTTCAGCTTGATTTATCTTTTCGAGGGGACATAGCACTAAGCATGTGACTTATACTTTGCTTATGTAACGCAGAGACATCCTGCAACGGTAGCCCAATTTCGCTGCTGCGAGGAGCTGCCTTTAGCTGGCAAAGACTGAAAAAACTAAAACATCAAAGCAGGACGCTCCTTTCTGCTTCGGCTTACTCCCGTCCCGTGTCGTCTCGGGCACACTCCGGCTACTGCGGCCGCCCTACCTCCGTGCCAGGAAACAGGGAGGGTACAACTTGAGCTGCACTAAACCATCAGCAACACGTTGGTTCGGTTGACCCAGTTTTGCCTCCCCGCCGCCACACTCCGACCCAAGTGAATTTACTATCCCCTGGCTCCCCCATTTCGCGTCTCACTCTCTGTGGATTCTCCAGTCAACCAGGGACACTGTAGCTGAGCCTCTGTTACATATCCATTATACTCTGGTTTAGCAGCGAGCCATCAAAGGCCCTGTTATAGGTGAACCGCATCCAGCCAATTCATGTGGTTAGCTGCTTCTATCAAAGACAGTGAGCTACATGTATTCGTCCAACAGCATGCCCATCCTCTTCATTTGGACAAAGGAGGAAAAGCATTCTGATGTGTAGTGCAATAGAATCACATGCACCGACTTCCTTTAGAACTTGTAAGGAAACAACTGACTTCTTTGATTTTGTCATAATCCTGTCGCACAGTCCAGAAATTCCAGAAAAAAAGATGAAATGCAAAGAATTCAGTACCTCTTTTTTACTATGCATCAGTTTTTTTGCTTCGAACTGGATAAGCAGGTGAACAACAATTACTCAAAAACAGCTGAATGAGCAACGCATTGAATTATTAAATAACATATAACATTACTTAAGAGTTTTGAGAAGGGGATCCAAAGACCTCTTTCTGGGCACTCAATACTAATTAGAGATCTAAGAAGGCCAAGACTTTTACAGAAAAAAATAATTTTATAACAATATATGCCTCAGCCAATATTGGTTTATTTGACATTCCTTGGCACTACAACAGCAATCGGCAGTCACCCTATGGGACTTGCAGAATAATTATGTCAGTTTAAATGTGTCATATAACTTATATATGTCCACCCTGTGATCTACATGTTATATGCTATATGGTATCAGAAACAGCAGCACTGATTTTCATTTCATGTTTCCACATCTGCCTTGCCACAATTAATTGCTTAAGGTAGGTAAAAGGTTCTGTCTCCTTTCATTTACCTGCGCAGCAGACTGAAGAGAGGCTGGAGTATACCAGGCTCTGTACCCTTTTAATCTCCTGAGCGCGCGTCACTGAAAATACCCTCTGATAGCTGCTGATAGCTCCGACTTCACATAAGGAAGCATTGATAGAGGCAAAGAAGCACTGATGATGCTTTTCACCCAAAAAAAATGTCAAAAGAAAAGAAAAACCTTCAAAAGCTGCTACATAAAGGCATGATATTCTATGGATGATCTGTAATGAACTTTGGAATCCATCTTTTTGGAAGGTACCACACATGTTCAGCCTTCACCAATCCCTCTGGCAGTCAGTCATTCAGCCCCCTGAAAGGAGCACGACTGCTGGTTAGCATGAGAAGGCCTCAAGGTCCACTTTAAACGTGTCAAAACGAACTGCACAGATATCTGCATTCTAAAGATAAAAATAAGAGATTGTACCCGTGAGAACTCGGGGGATGTACTGAAACTATGGTCAATACAGCCCTGGTGCCAAATCTTTGTAAAGGCTGGATTTTGATCACACAATGATCAGTAGGGATAAACAAAAGCTTCAAAAAACTGTCTGGGATGGTTTTAAAGCTTTCTGCAAAGTGTCCATTGTCAACATAAAGCCAGACATTTTCCACTCAATTATCACCTGAGGTAATAAATTATTACCACAAGTCCATTTAGCTATAAATGCATTCCACAAAGAAGGAATAGTTTAGTACGTGTTAATGCAGTGTTGACAAATCCAATCATGTGGACATAAAAAAAAAAAACTAGAGCACCACTAAGCTATGGTGACTACACACTGCCATACTCAGCATTTATGCAGACACTAAGACTAGGAAAAATTAAAATGGCCACCGTGCCATGCTGTCTCTTTTTCATACACTGACCTGATTTCCAACAATGCCTAAAGCATTTGTGGGTTGCGAGATATGTAAATACAAGAACAATTATTTTTTTTATTTTTTTTTATTAAATCTACATACAAAAAAAAAACATCCCCAGAGTAACATTGATGCTGTAGGGAGGGGAAAAACAAAGACTGAGATGCAGGTACCCTTATAAAAAATGAAAACCACTTTGCATTGGTAGTTGGGGGTGAGGCTAAGGAACAAGTTTATTCGTAACTCATCAATTTAGCCAGTTGAGAGAGAGGGGGCTGAGGACAGTTGATTACATCAGACTAATTTACAGACTGTCAGGGAATCAGAGTAGAGAAATCTGCCACACAAGCACACACACCCAACAACACACCCACGCGAGCGCACAGACACGCAGACACAATCACACACACTCACCACGCATATACTCCCCAACCACACACAGAATTTTACAGAAGCCTGCTTAGCATTCCTTGTCTGCGGTAACAAAAAAAAAGATAAAAGAGATAAACAGGGGGAGTTATATTATTTGAAAGACTAAGAGTAGAGCAGACCAAACATGCATTGAAAGCCTTCACAGTTGAGATAAGACTGCAATGAAAAAACTTCAACGTTATGACGTCATCCATCTGCGACTCACTTTTTAAAGCATGTTCTCGCCCATAGTTTGCCAACTGGGTTAGCATGGCTTTTCATTCCATGTGCTTTGACTGCAGCTAAAATCTATAGCTAATTAATTAGTCAAAAACAGATATTAAACACAAAATAATTGGTATTTTGAAAAGTATTCACCCCATTTAATGCAACTCACCTAAATCATCACTGAGCAACAAACTGGTTTTAGAATGATCTCAGTTAATTAAATGGAGATCACGTGTGCACAGTCAAAGTGATTTGATTAAAGTGATTATAAATACACTTGTCTCTGAAAGATCCACTTACTGGTGAGTCAGTATTTTGGGAAAAAAGAAAACAAAAAAAACCATGAAGACAAAAGAACACTCCAAGCAGATCTGCGAAAAGGTTATTCATAAACATAAATCAGGGGATGGATACAAAAAAATGTCCACATCCCTGAATATCCCTTGGAGTACTGTGAAGTCAATAATTAAGAAATGGAAAAAGTATGGCACAGCAGTAAATCTGCCTAGAGCAGGCCGTCCTCAAAAACTGAGTGACCATGCAAGAAGGGGACTAATTAGTAGAAATGTATTTTGACTTTGATATGAAAGTCTTTTTCTGTTGATCAGTGTCAAAAAGTCATATTAAGTTCGCTATGATTCAATATTAAAAACAAATAAAATATCCAATGGGGGTGAATACTTTTTATCCGCATTGTATATAGCTAAGAACCATGAATCTTTAGCAAACACCCACAACTCTATAACAACTGTGAATCTATAGCTAATGATTGTAGTAAATCTATAGCAAACAACTGGGAATCTATACCTAATAACCATTATATGCCATTAACATAGACATTGAGCTGTAGCCATGGCTTCTGTATTACTGATGTACCAAAACATGAACTTCTCTCCTCAAGGAGATTTGACCAAATCTGCAGGCAACTGTGCCAAAACAGGCCTAGAGTATGTCACACTCAGGTGTATTTGGAGCAATGTAAACTGCTAGTAAACTGTAGACTACGAGAAATACCATGTCACTGAACACTCAAAGGAACTCGCAAATTCCATAAAAAAGACTACACATCCACAGACCTTTTTATTTAAGGGTCTAACGCATAAACTAAGTCTGGTTTCCGACCAGATACATAACTACAGAAATAAAGCAAAAGAAAACAAATAGGCTGCTACAACCGTACTAAAGCTTGTCTTAAAGAGCTTGCTAGCTTTAAAAGTGTAGGAGGGATGTTCCGTTTGTTCTTTGAGGCTCCTAAGAAGTGCCTGAAGCTATTTTGAACATAAAACTTTTTATGACAGAAAAGCTTCTGTGTCAGTGGGTGACGTTGTTCCAGTGGAGTTTGTTGCTTTGTCTTTTGACTATGAAAAGAGGGAGGCATGCTCTGGATCAGTGTCCTTAAATTGGGGGAAGATTTTATGTGACTGTGCAGGCGGGGCGTGTTGGCGAAGTGGGTGGGTTACATTTTTCAATGGGGGACTGGGGGATGGATGGGTGGAAAATGTTTGACTTCAAAAGATTCTG
>JAOYSI010053100.1:0-25366 GCA_025775065.1 Hiodon alosoides
CCCCCCCCCCCCCCCCCCCCCCCCCCCCCCCCCCCCCCCCCCCCCCCCCCCCCCCCCCCCCCCCCCACCCACACCCCGTCGCTCCCCATTGGGGGGAGCAGTGTCTACAGTGCGCAAACGCTCATTCTTAAAGGAATATTGGGTAATGCATTGTCAGTGTTGCTTTCGCCTTTTCCTGTGTCCAGTGTATTAATTAAATCGTAAGCATGAAGAAATTAATATATTACAAATGCAATTTTTTTTCTTGTATTTCTGTTGGGTTCACATTCATTAACGTTTTCTATCAATTTTCTCTGTTCTCTCAGAATGTAAAAAATGACACATTTTTCCAATTGTATGAATAGTGTGAATGTGAACGTGTCAATGTGAAGGTTTCCCATATAAATATTTTTATAAATAAATGGTTATAAATAACCAGAACTTCTTTGTTTGTTAAAATGAGTTGTCTGTCTGTTATATCAAATAAAGGTGTTTCTTAGCTAACTTTAATTACAAAATGTAGTATATTGTGACTTTACTCATACTGGTTTAGATAATAATTTGAACTGTGTTTTAATGTTCATTAAAAACGTTTTAGACTACTATAGAAGCATTTTACTTCTCTATTGGATATGTAAATATGAATATATCCTATTACTGTGATAAGAGAAGTCTGATGCATAAGATACATTTTTTCAATTAAATTGTCAAATATAATTTTAAAATCCTATTTAATTGCTAGCTAGTCCGATTTTTAAATCCGTTCAATAAAATATCTAATTTTGCCGTACATTTACAATTGGATTATTTTAAAGTCAACTAACAAATTGACGACTTTGACGACGTCAATGACAATCCTTGATCTTTCCATGGTGCTGATTCAGTAACCAGGAAACAGATGTGTTGAAACAATCATTACTGAATTACCTTTTTTTTTTATTTATAAAAGAGCTAACAGCTTACACGCCGAACCATAGCAAATTCATGATATATGCTTATAGAGATTTATACCATATTATAAATTATAACCATAATAACATCTAATATTACTCATTATTATCTAGTCTAGAGATGTTAAATGTAATATTATCCATAGGTGTGTAGCAATACCGATGTCGAATGTATTTATTTCTGTTTCTGGCTAAGGCGCTCATGGTATTTAAGATTTTGCGCTTCAACCTCCGTAGTATAGGGGGCGTTGTGATACAATCCGTCACTGTCGCGTAAAAACAGAACATTCTTTCTGCAAGTACTGTTGCAAAATAAAGAGACAGGCGCATAATCGAGCGGCCCATTATTTACATTTAAACCGAGAACAGTGTGGCTGGAGTAGGTTAAATTAAAAATGTTATTGATGTATGGAGTTATATCTTGCTGTTTGGCTTACTAAATTATATAATACACCATGATGTAGCTGAACTGTGTAAAACCACGATTTGTCGCTGTATGTATTGGCTAGCTAGCTACATTAACAACGCAGTGATAATTGGCTCTCTTGGCTGAATAGATAATGTTTTTATTCGTCATACAATATCGGTGGTCTGTATGTTAACAGATTGCTTGGCTTTTGCATGCAATATTCGATTTCGCTTTAGTGTATTCTGTTTGGCTAGCTAACTGGCTATGATACCAGATGGGGGGGGGGGGGGGTTATTCTTGTCTCAGTACTGTTGCAGTCATTCACAGCAACGTGAAAAGTATAGTAACGTTAGTACCAACTGTAGCAGCAAGTCATTTTATGAATATCATTACCTGCTCGTGTCAGCTTATCACTGGTGTGTCAACTAGGTGCTCAGTTTTGTCTGGTATGGGATATTAATAACTGTAAGCGGTTTACATTGGCGGATTATCTAACGCTTTGTTTTTGTCATTTTTGCGGTCTGATCAACAACAGGGAAAGTTACATTGAGAGGGCAGGATAAAATACGACGAGATGTTTAACCATCATCACCATCATCATCACCAACAACAACAGCAGCAGCAGTTCCACCAACACCTGCGGCAGCTCCAGCAACTGTTTCAACACCAGCAGGCACCACCTCCTCCACCGCCACCGCCACCGCCACCGCCACCATTACCTCCCCCGTCATCGCATCATATACCGCACCACCACCACCAAGGAGGCCGGTAAGAGCGTGCACTTGAGGTCGGGGATTGAATCATAGGCCTATTTTTTATTTATTTAAACCTTCTTAACAGCTATTGTGTACAGCGGAGTAACCGGAAAACCGGATTAATGTGGTTTATAGCGTGTTTATTAGTTTACAAAGGTTGCGAACATTATAATCAGTGGTGTATGGGACCGTCCTTATTTCAGTCGTAGGCAAAATGAATTTACCGACCGTTCTTTACACCATTATTACGTTGTAACTTGTTATAGTTCTAGAAAAGTTTAATTAAAAGCGTTAATTACTTAATTATAATTTGCTACCTTGACAGGTAAATGTGTAAAATTTTGCTGTAAATATGAATGCTATTACCAAAATTTGTATCTGTCGCTGTTTTTATTTTTATTTTGTACAATTAGAAAGATAACTAACATAACCGGTGTTCAATTTATGATATCTATAAATCAAAATTTAAACTGAAACGTTAAATTAACCGTCTTCGATGCCCTGGTGTATAATCATTTATAATTTATGTATTCTAAATCCGTTTAAATATCAAGATAAAGAAGAAGAAAACAGTAAGGCATCACATAGGTACTAAATTATCCAAATTCCTACTCTAATCTTCCTGATCTACTGCATGTCTGCAGCTGGTAAACTCATATAACTGAAGGTTAAATAAAATTAATTACAATTTGAGTAACTGAAACAATTGGAGATTCCATTATGCTCATCAATGCGCAATATATAGTAAATATTTCTCGGTTTTGTAGAACTTCAAATAATTTTCAATGTATTCAATTTTTGAAACATTGTTTTGTGCAGAAACAATGAGCAAATAAGCAAAAACACAAACTACAGCAGGAGAAAATATTTTGAAAAAATTAGTTCAATAGTATAACATCTATCTTTTACTTGAGCGTATTCAATTGAGATGCCCTCAGAATTGTCATTAGGAAAGGCTACACTGGAGGATGTGTTAGTGTTTACTGTAAAGTCTTAGTGTTAGCATTGCTGGAAAAAATTGATTTTGTGCTGTATAAATTTGAGACGCTTGTCAAGGGAGGCCAATGTGGTTTCTAGACTGACAGGGTTATAGCTTTTAATGGGGTGCAGCTGGAGCCTCTGTTATTGTGTGCACATTATTTGTAAGGGCAGTATCAACCAAGTTTATTATAATAGAGATCAGTGGTGCTGATACATAGGGATGAATAGCAGAAAAGGCAATTCTGTGTAGTCAACGCTTTCCTCATATTCCTCAGTAATCTCTCTCCAAAGCATTAATATTGAGAGGGAATTTTTTGACACCTGTGTTAATGATTCTCTTGTTGCTGTTGATACACTACTAAACAGGGCAATAGCCGCTCCAGCCCCGGCACCTCCACCACCTCCTCCTCCACCCCGCATGGTCAACCTCTGCTCTGCCACCCAGGCCACCATCATCGCCGCCAACCCCATGCTGCAGGGTGCACTTCTGATGCAGCAGATGCAAGGTAAGAGGAGACAGTTGTTGAACTGGAGTCCCTGTGCAGAGGTCCCTGTGAATGGTGTGTCCAAATGCTCTTGTTTGCTCATGTTTACCAAAGGACCGTGGATTGTTACAGAATGTCCAGGTGCATGCAGAGCGTGCGAGTGTGGGCTTTCTTTGCCTGTTTCTATTATGAACTTTTCCTACAACTTTCTGATGTGTTGTTCTGTTGAAGTGACTTATGTCCTGCCCCCCTTCAGGTAACCTGCGGGGGTATGCCATGGGCGGACAGCAGTTTACCCAGTTCTTCCCTGCAGGGGCTCGGCCCTCCCTTCTGGGGCCTGCTCCGATGGGCGTGGCCATTAAGACTCCTCACATGGGCTTTCCCCCTCGACACTACCATCCACATGCACGTTACTTCAACAAGGTAAATCTGCCTTACAGTTCTGGAGTAATTTGTTTGAGAACAAGTCTAAAGTTTAACCGGTGCATTTTGATGCAGATTATCAGTCAGTTCATGAAGTAATGGCTTGATTTGTGTGGTCGCCTGTTCAGGACTTTGCAGCCCGTTTGCCCGAGAGAAAGCGTGAAAGTGAACCGAGAGCAGCAGGAGCCGCCGAAACCCAGTCGGCTGGCTGCAGTACAGAAGGGCAGACTAACGGCAGGGCTGCCTGCACAGGTATGGCACAATCCGCGAGCTAAAAACAGTGTATGGAGTCCAGATACCAAGCCGTTCCAGGGAGTGCTTGCTCCAAGTTTGCTGTAATGGTTCTAAATGTATTAAACCGTCTGCCATGTCAGTCAGTTAAGTTTGCCGTGTAAATCAGTTTCCTACACGGTCCACGAGAAGGACAAAAAAGCATGCCGCGTAATGTAGCCCATCCTGTAGTTCTGTCTCCCTGCCCCACAGAAGAGGGAGCTGTGGCAGTGGATGGACACAGTCAGCCCTCTGCAGACCAGCAGGGGGAGCCTGCGTTGAAGAAACCCAGGACTCAAGGGTAAACCCTAGCTAACTATTGGTTTCCTCCAATTTTTTTTGTTATGGGAAAGTTCTTGCTTCAAAACCCTCTCTGTATATATATCTTTCTAAACTTCAACTTTTTAAAATAAAATTAAAATAAACTATCCACCCAGTCTTCCATTTGTGTACATCGATCAAAGTGCAGTTTATGTAAACAAGAAAAATGTATAGGTTTTTTTTATTTTTATGGGAGACTCAACTCTGAGGTTATGCTGGTGTTCTCCTTCCTTCCAAGGTCAGAGGAACCAATGGAGGGGCCTTCAGAAAGTGATGGTGTTCTGAGCTCCAATTACAACAACCCAGTGGAGGATACAGTGGCGGGAGGTATGCGTGTAATCTCATGTTCATCCAAATGCAGTACAGAAGAATATAGTTTTCATAATGCTTTCTTGCTAGTTCATTGGATTACCAAACACATAAAATAGATACTAAACCAGTTGTTTGTAGGTAATTACTTGCAGAAAGTTACAATCGTAAAAAAAATTATACTTTCAGTTTGTCTTTCAGTACAAAATTTAATTTTATTCCAAACAAATAATCATTTAAATGAACTGCATTTCTAATCACCAACTTTTATTTATTTTTTTAAATTATTTGCTCTCTGGGATTTTGCTACCAATGAGATTATGAAATCCCTTTTTATTTAAACAATTGAGTTATTAACTTTTTAGTTCAGTTAAATTTAAAATGTATATATTGCTTGTTCCCCAGGGGTCTGAAAAGGGCAATTAATAAATAACATGCATTATCAACATGCTGTGTAGATCCCTTTCCTCCGTAGAGTCCTCTATATAAGCGAGTATTATATAAAAAGACAATTGAGAATTGTCCTTACCACCAATGAATGTTTCTTGACTGAAAACCATTTTTAGATCCCTTCGTGTTTCTAGGCTTTCCTGTTGCTTTTCTGATAAACCATTTTCTGAATGATAGACTGCCCAGTTTTGGAGGAAGGTGGAAGTGCTGCTGGACCAGAGGCTGTAGAAATTGTAGAAGAGAGCAGAGCAGCTGAAGTGAGTTTTGGGATGATGGGATGCAGGATGAGTGTGAAACCTAAAACCTAGTGCATATTAATCAAATTGTTTTTTGATTCAGTTTTATATAGATGGGTTACGTCTGTTTATATCACCTGTACGTGGCCTCTGTGCCTCCTGTGTTGGAGCAGGTTTTGGGTGTGGGGGCATCCCTGAAAGTGACCATCCAGCAAAGCAGCAAGATCCGGGCATTCAGCACAGGGCTGGAGGAGCTGGTGGGGGCCACTGGGGCAGCAGCAGGCGAGGGCAAAGACCCAGCCGGGGAAGCCAGCAACAAGTTCTTCTGCTACATCTGCAATATCACCTGCCACAACCAGCAAGTAAGGCAAACACCGTAGGGCCGGGGCCAAAAGGACAGAGTGGAAGTGAAATGTTTCTCCTGATGGTTGTGATGGCTACCGTCTCGGTTGGATGCGTGAGTTTTTACCCGCTATAGTTGTTACTCGTCTCTGTCTGGGGGTATAGAGGGGGGGTTAAGTGAACGTAATTCACACCAACCATAAAGCAGTTGGGGTAAAGTGTGGGACTCGAACAACAAAACAAAAATGTAAGAGATTTATTAATGCACAATGCTAACTCCAATCCACACTACAGAGAAAAGGGAGCTGTGCACGGTCCCAAAGAAATTAAGCAACTAAATACATCTAAGATAAGCCTAAACTCCAATATACACTGGGTGGCACCAGCTCCTCACCTAATGTTTTTAACAGAAGTACAACTGCGTGATGACAGGTATACCGGTAGGCAGCTTACCAATTCACCTTGCCCCTGGCGCACAAGTAACAAAAGGTAGAATAACGAATCAACAGGCAACAAAACTCACGAGCAACCAATGACACCGAGCAAAAACGACTCAACTCCCTCCTTTTGCTCAGGAACAGGAGGGATTTACAGGAACTGGACAACTCTGATTGGATGGGAACGGATTTCCAATGAGGATTGACAGAGATGAATGACTAACCCCAACCTAGATTTAGAATGATAGTGAGAGGGGAGTAACAGATGGGAATACAAAACACAAGATATTCACACTCACTTGGGGGTTGTACCGGCAGGATAAGTAGTTGAAGAAAAATGCAGTACAGAATTCTGTGCGTGCCTCTGAGCATTGTCTGTCTGTGTGTGTGTGTGTCTTTCTCCATCTCCAGAACTTCCAGAGTCACATGAACGGCCTGGCACACCAGCAGCGAATGATGGAGATCCAGCACATGAGCAACGCCTGCCTGGTGACCCTGCTGCCCCGCGTGCAGGAGTCGCTGCAGGGCGTGCGCAAAGACGGGTTCGGAAGCATTTGCTCTCCTACCTAATGGCCTGTTTTTACAGCCAGAAATCACATTAACTATACAAACTTACCATTGGTTTTCAGCAGTCGATTAGTACACCGACTTTGAGTGTCATGGTAGAATATAACAGTCTGAAGGAGAGCCTATCCGGTGGCAGCCATGTGACGGGTTCCATGTTGCTTTGCAGGGAGAAGGGGCCGGGTCTGCAGCGTTGGTGTGCCACCTGCCAGACCCACTTTACCGGGGACCTCATCGAACACCGCCGGACCAAGGAGCACAAGGTGAGGGGTTAAGAGGAGGTGGGAGAGGATGAAGCGCAGGGGTAACTGTGGCTATGGACTAGAGGGTAGAAACTTCCTCTATGACAAATGTTTTGTCAGCAATAAAATATTTAACCTTTTGACCTCCCTCCGCGCATCCAGCTCTCAAAGCACTCCTCTCGGCCCTTCTGCACGGTCTGCAAGCGGCATTTCAGAACTCCCCGGAAGTTTGTGGAGCACATGAAGTCCCCGGAGCACAAGCAGAGGGTGGAGGAGGTCTGTGTCTGTGTGCGTGCGTGCGTGCGCCAAAGCATTATAGTCTCTTTTAATGCACCATGTGTTATGCTCAGCGTAGCCTCGTTCCTTGTCTTTGTAATGAACACATTTCTTCTGTTGGGTTTCTGTTCGCTTAAATACCAACCACATGTGAGTGGCCCTTACTTACCTGTGTGTGAACTCATAGCTCCGGGAGGAGGGTGGGCCAGAAATTTTGGAGGAGTTGATTACCGTTGACGCGGTGGGCTGCTTTGAGGGGGAGGAGGACTATGAGGAGGAGCCTAACGAGGATGAGGAGGATGGGATGGAAGAGGACCAGGTAGGCATCCCATTGTATTTTCTCACACGTCATTGGAAAAGCTACTCTTTAAAGTCTTTGAGGTGGTGATTACATTTATAAGGTGTTATTCTCAGAATTCCTGGCTCTGCCCATTTTTCCTGCCAGGCTGGGGACTCTGCCCACAAGGAGGTTGCGCTGGAAGACATGGGGGACAATGAGAAATATGATTCAGACACACAATACGGTAAGCATCCTCACACCTGATCCATACGGGGCAACGCAAACCAGTTTTATACAGAGGGGAAATAAACTACATGTACAAGTCATTTATATGTCAGACATGTAAGGTCCATGTAACATAGCTTTCACAAAAAATATGTCCTGTGGACTGAAATCAGAAAAGAAGAATGCACGGTCCTGGCAGTCAATGCTATTGAGGCTGTGGTCCATTACAAGTGCAAATATGGGCTGACGGCGTGTCCAGCTCTTAGCTTTTACATCTGAATTGACTTATGTCATATGTCTTAAGTCCAGTTCTGCCTTTTCTCTCAGGCTCCAGCTTTGTGGTTCCCGTGGCTGGGTTCCTTTGCAGACTTTGCCACAAGTTCTACCACTTCGAGTCCACAGCACGGCTATCTCATTGCAGGTCTCTCATGCACTTCCAGAACCTGCAGGTAGGAAGAGGAACTGGTTTCGGAAAAGGTTATGTGATGCAGTGATTCTCAGCTTTGTGGTGCAAAATTGCTGTAAAGTAAATGTCTTGCCACGGAATTGACTGGGGTGAATTTCCGCTATGCTGTAAAGCTTTAGGGATATGTGGATGGAAAGCAGCATAATATGCATGTATTAATTTCAGTGGTAATGCACATTTATGTTTTAATTGAATTTCTGACTTCATACTAAGAGCACTTCTAATGCTAATTGTAGAAAACTAAACTTCGCAGGAAGAGCTCCTGAAAACATCCTGCATCTAGTTTCTTATATATTTCAGTACTTTGTTTCCGAATCAGAAATACAGAGCCTTAAGAAACCAGGCAGACAGTGCTGTGGAGGACACTGGGGAGAAAGGCCCCTGCAGCGACATGGATGGCCATCAAGCCCTTGGCGAAGATGGAGTAACCGGGGAGGAGGAGGAGGAGGAGGAGGAGGAAGAAAGGACGCTGGAGGTCGCTTGCCAAGGGCTGCTGCAGGGCTCCCGAGAGGACGTAGGCGCAGCTGGAGCCGAGACTCTGGAAGACGCTGACCCGCAGCTGGACGACAGCGTGGGCAGCCCCGAAACCCCCGGCCCCCTCATGCCAGAGGTGGAGCACCCACAACAGGCTGCTGAAGGAAAGCAGGGCGAGGAGGAAAACTGGGCCCAACCCGAGCAGGAGGAAGAGGCTGGGGATGCGGAGGCCCTGGAGGACGGGAAACCAGCGGCTGCTCGTAAGCAGGCGGCTTGCAGGAGACGATCTGCAAGGAGCACCACACGGAGACGCTGAGAGAGGCGGAGCGGGACGCTGCGTCTTGGGGGGTGGCGGGGGGGTAAGGGGCAGAACTACTGTAGGCAACCTGTTCCTGACTGACATACTGTGAACACGAGCACATTATTCCACTAACATAGTGGAGGGCATTTTATGATGGGTTGACAGAATACGGTCGACTATGGACTCGCTGATTTACGAAAAGTGGGAAACGGGTCTTCTGTGTAGGCTTTCATTAAAACAGCCCCCCCAAGTCCTCCCGTCTTAGTTTATTGGATTTCTGATGGGGTTAAAGTACCATTGAAGGAGGAAGACTTGAGTGTGGATTGAGTAGTGTGAATTAAATTTGAATTGTGGAAAAGAATCGACAGGGGCAATGTGAAGCAGGGGTCTGTATCGGAGACTGTCGCACCTAATTTCCATTGTGTGTAATTGATTTTTAGCGAGTAGCTGGGTTGCGTAAGGTTTGTCACATGCCTTTAAATAGCTTCAACTCGGCCAGGATGGTCAACGTTTCATCTGGTGACAATTCTGCAATGTTGAAATGTTATGTGTGTAAAAAACAAAAAAAACAAAAAAAAACACCCCACCTATTTGGTGATTGTTCCTTTGTCTTACAATTAGTGACAGTTGTGAATCTTATTACACAAATGTAAGGATGGCACTGTTCAAGAGCCCATCTCTTAGTGAAACTCCATGTTTTTGTTTATCACAGGACCAGGGAGGTCTCTGCAACCTACGCCCGCCTAGACTGTCACTGACTTTGCCCAATGGCACCGATACCACATCCAGAGTGGTATTTTATCGTAGTTGTATTGTCGAGACGCATCTTTTAACAGCCATTCACAAAGTGTTTTAGGGGCTGGAGATCCACAGCACTCTTGTGCTGGTGGATGGTGGCTAGGGCAGCTATTCCCTTCCCAGTCTTAATTTACTCTGCAACTCTTGATTCTTTGCTGCACGTGGCTCCTGTGAGGCCTGTCGTATTAGCAGTTGGGAAATTCTAGATTGTTGAGTAAGTCGGATTTTTGTAGTAGATGTATTTTAGGAGTAGAACACTGGATACCGGTTCTGGGTAATGTATTCCGAACAGCTGCGGTGCCCTTACTTAATTTTTCAGTTAGAAATTGTGATGAATGAGTAACCATGGAATGTGTTTCGTTATATATAGCAGATAATCACTGAACCTAAACAAGAAAAAAAAAAAAAAGAAACGTTATGGCAAGGATTTCTGCTTCAGAAACTAAATGTTATTTTAACATGAAGAATGTGTCCCTCACAATGAATATAAAGAAAGGTTTTTGGTTTTCTGGAATTATAATGATGATAACTTATATGATTATTTGGAGCCCAGTTGAAAAAGGGGAGTAAAAGAACCACAAAGTATTCTGGTTAATACAGGAAAAAGACTAGAGATGTAACCATGCCCCATCTGATAATATGGAAAGTGGAAATACTCCTTATTTTGTATTTCCTGCTGTTGAACATACCCTACCCTGCCTATCACTTTCCATGGGGAGAAATTATGTTGTGTTTGTTAGGACACCTGGTAGTTACTATTTTGATCTAGCAGGAGCGGATCTGGCTGCAGAATTACTGGAAAAGACACTATGGGAGGCACTGAAAATTTCATTTGAATTTGAATTTTAAAAAATACAAAATTACCTGTACATTTTATTCATAGAATGTTTATTTTTCTGCAAATAACTGTAAAACTGAAATGGCAAAAATGTGTTTTTGTTTTTGGCAACTGTAACTTTTTTAGGTTTTTGTTTTTTGCTGTATTTTCATTTAGACATTAAAATATTTGGTGATTTATCTCTCGTTTTGGCTTTCTATATTAGCTGTGTTACTTTGTTTTGTTTTACTTTCCCACCCAAAATATACCCCTTAATCCCAATAATTCAGTAGTCCTTTCTGGACTTCGTATGCTGAAATCAGTGTTACAGTGACAATAGTGCATATCGAAAGAATGTTGCTTATTGTTAGAAACGTACTAGGTATACATTAAATATCATAAGTGGTTCAATGGAGTCCCACTTACTGTTTTTGCGTAACGATTTAGAGTTGAAATTGCTCAGCAGATGTAAAATTATAGTCCATTTATGATGGTTGCTTAAGGACATTTTGACAGACAAACTTTCCAGATGGTCTAATACAATACGAATGAGGAAGTCAAATGATATGTCTATTTAAGTATGAATACATTTGGGCTATACTAAACTGTCAGCATTACGTTTTGTGTAAATGAAGACCTATCTTTTCTGTGATTATGCACCTTGTCTAAATGTTTCTCTCTAAGCTTTTTCAAATATAGCTGTTTAAGTACCACCTGAGCTTCAGAATCCTGTCAAATGTCTAAGCAACATCTACTTCTACACAACGCAATGGCTTCACCCGAACATAATCGACCGTTTTATCCCGAAACCATCGAAATGCTTTTAAATGTGTTGTGTTATACATGCATTATATAAACACTAATAATGTGTACTATTTGCCAGACACGTCCACGTATCTTCCTAACCATTGGCATTGCATTGATTAGTCTCGGTAATTGTTTTCTTTTCATCGTGAAATGCGTGAACTTGCCACCAGTTCATGCTCGATTCCAGATTTTGTCTATTAACAATCAAACGGACATGTTGCTGGGGGAATATGAATGACAGGCAAATGCAGTTAAAAGTTAAAGGGGAGTGGCCGAAATATACTGGTACCTTTTATCTGCCCCCAACAACACGTCGGCCTCATTACAGATCAGCATACGTGGCATGCCACAGCCTCCGAAGCCTACAGAGGGAGCTAGCCAGCACTGCGCGAAGCATTGTGGGGTGGAGGCCGCCTTTCCATGCATCGAAAAACGGTGTTTGAGGGACAACATTGATTGAGAAGACCTGCGGCAGAAGAGGAATTATAATCGACTGAGAATAGGAGACGCAGCGCAGAACGGGTACCAGTAACGCCACAGCACCTAACTCCTAACGAGACATGGGTCAAAATGATCTGATGAGTACTGCAGAGGACGTGGCGGACCAGGTAATTGTACAGGCCCTAGCGACACTATATGACTGAGAAAGCGCAATTGAAAGGATATGGTTGCCACTAGTTAAACGTGATGTAGTAAGTTTGCGAGTTGCGACTGGGCCACGATGAAACACTGTATGTTACTCAGCTTCATCACGACACGCATAAAGCATTTGCAAAAATAACTACTAAAGTGTTGATGAAAACATAAAATATATGTCGTTTTATTTGTTACCGTTGGCATTTGTATGTCACTTGTTGGAGCGTCGAAAATCGAATAGCCAAGTGGCCCGTTATATAGTTAGCTAGTTAGCCATCAGGTCATTGTAACGTAGTGGGTCCACAGGATTATGTTAATCCCTTTTTTTTATCAAGTTGTCTGACAGTATTGAATAAAGTTCTAGTGTGATAGAATTTCTAGCGTTAGACGGCTTGTTTTGTTTGTAATTAAAGTAGTACATAATTTAGTTCCGTTTGTCTACCTGTTGCGTCAGCGAGTAGTAGCTAGTTGATACATCCTCGAAGATAAATGATTGTAAACAAATTTAGAGTAATTTAGAAACTGCTACCTATGTACTATGGCCTGGTTAAGAGCCATTCTGTGTTTTAATACATCTATTTATTTTGGGCGAAATAAGAAATACTGCTGTTAAATAGGTGATGCAGAGAATTCCTTTGTAATTCATATTTAATTGCCCATGTTGTGGAAATTGGTAATTACACAGACGAGCAAAAATAGCGTCAGTGTATTTATACACTTAAGGTTCCATGTAAGTAACATGTATTCGTTATGTGAATTTATTTAACCTGTTTATTTATTATTTAACCCTTCCAGAGCATTAATTGATCTATTTCTAAATATATTAGAGATTTGGTGAAGTCGTTGACATGTGTTTTGACTCCGCTACAACCAAAAAATGGTGGCATATTGAGACATTGGTAAAACTGCCCCCTAATCAGGAGTTATGTCTTTGTTTAATTCCACTTGTGATCGGTTTACATTTGTTCATCATCTCTCCACTGGAACACTTGCTATTGGTTGTGGTCCTTGCTTGGAGCAGCTTGTGGATGTAACTAGAATTTCTGGTCTGTTTTATACTGCCATTTCCCCCCAAGCCTATGCACAGATAGTGCTCATTTCCTTGTCAGATGTGGAGCAGATTGTTGTTGTTTTTTTACATGGGCCTACAGACTACAGGTTATGAGTAACTTATGCCGTATTCCTCTTTAATGTTGCATTTATGTATGAATGAAGAGGGGGACATCAAGTATTTTAGCAGAGAGATGTAAATGTTTAACTTGTCAGTCTTTAATAATTTAAATTTAAAATTTCATGCCCGAGGAACCCTCAAAAATGTTATTTTGGTAGGGTTACTTGTATCACTGTGGCAGGAACCACAGTGCTAAATGTGTGTACCATTGAAGCTTGGAAATGTTTAAGTATTGGCAGTAATCAATTGGTTTTGCCTGCTGCCTGGGCCTTCTGTTTCACTGAAAATCTTTAGTTGCATTTTTTTCATCCTTTTACATTCTGTCCTCCTTCAAGGTCTCGTCCGTTGTCATTGGAAGGCATTTAGGTCGCAATGCCACTACAGACATATGATTCACTTGTGCTCCGGCAATTATTCTGCTGTCATCAAAATCTAGATTAGAACATGCCTTGGTTGGAGAGGTAGACCTTTCACACCTACCTCGAAAGATCCTGTTGGGATCCGTTTTTCTCAGCACTCAAATAGTAATCAATTGGACCGATGTCATTCTGAATGTTGATGATGATTAAAAAACAATTGAGTTTGATTCAGTCCCATGCGTGCTTGTGGCAGGGGTGCTGAGGGGAGTCTGGGATTGATTAGTTAGTGTATGCTTCAGTGGTTTCTCACATGCCTGTACAGGTCCATCTGGGACCTGAAGGTGTGGGTGTTTTGGGGGAGGGCAGGGGTGTAGAATGAAATGGCGGTTAGGATGTTATGCAAAAACTTTACTTTCTGTTTTAGTGGGTTGACTCAATTATGTGATAAGCTAAATTTGATTGTTGATTAATGCGTTCAACATTTATATTAATAAAGGAAACTGCAGTCATAATGAAAATAAGGTAAGAACAGATAAAGGGGGGGAAAAAAGTAAGCCTAATGATGAGTGTGTTTGTGTACAAACACATCTGGGTTCCTAGTCACTGGTGGGAAAGCCAGCACTCCTTTCAAAAGCCTCCTTTTTGTGTCAAGTTATTTCTAACACTAATCTCCATTGTCTTTCATTTTTAAACTCCCGAGTACTGCACTTTTCTTTGTAACGTAAACACTAGATGTAAATTCTGATTGGCTTCACGTTCATGTGGGCCTGTACAACTTATGGTACTTGTTGAACTCTGATTGGCTACTGTGGGTTGGCAATGCTGATGTGGATGGTTTCTGTGGGTGGAGTTAAGGCGGGAAGATTGAGCTGGAGCTGACTCACTGCTCAGAGCTCAAGCTGTGGCAATAGTGAGGAAGGTAGTCTAGCTATGATTGCCTGGTTCAGACTTAAGGAACACTGCCCTCTGAACTGGAATCATGGGTTTGCTGCATGTGCAAAACTTAGCTTACACTTAGTCTCAAACAGCACTTCTTTTAAGTATTGATTTGATGCACAAATTAGTGATGTGCTTGCATGTATTTAAGTTTCTCCCCAAAATATATACAGTTGTCACCTGCTTTCAAACATTCGTTCAATTTACATCTGTAATTGTAACAATTTCAAAATGTATGAATAAATGTTTTTTTTCTTCCTTTTGGCAAATTCCTTTGCTGATGGATAATTATTTTTTTTTTTTTAAATCAGACATGCTCCATCGGGGCAAAACGGCCCTAAACTGTGACGCTTGCTATTCTTTGCTAAGATCATACACAAAATATGCCGGGACCCCAAGTATACCCCCCTTGGTTGTAAAAATTATTATTTTTTCTTTTCCCCTCTGTCTTTTCTCCCCTCTTATTTTGGCCATTTCTCCCTTGTTTTGGCACAGTTACAGATTCTGTTTGTAGTCTTGCTCTTGGGCCCACATTAAGGTTTAAATATTGAAAAAAACGAGAACGATGCTGCTTATAACATATGGCACTGGAAAAGGTTCTAGTCATAAATGTTAAACGAGGAAGTCGGTTATCAGTAGGCCATTTCCTCAAAACGATTGCAGCATTTCAGGTGAAGTAAAGCCTCTAAATGGCAGTGAAACAGTTCTGAAGCATTTGGTAGATTTGTTATGTTTTCATGGATGTGCGAGGCATTGGGTTTAAGAGATCTGTATGTTACTGTTGAGGCAGCATTTAAATCGAGCCTGGCTTGATATGTCACACCACAGAGATCTAAAAGAGTGTCGTGGGAAGATATCAGGATCACAGTAGTGGCTGGGCAAGTCAGTCAGTTCAATGGTAGAAAGTCAGAAAGGGTTTCCGTTTGTCAGACGCGCATTGCCATTTCTCTCCCATGGTCTCAAAAACCGGTTAATTTAAGGCCTGTTGAACATTGAACAGCTGCACCCCTGTTTGTTTGACTATGGAAAAGGTAGACCTGGTTAATGCCCCGACCTGTTTAATGTCATCAGAATCTGGCTTATCAGCAGTTGCTATGCTAGGTGGGTGACAGTATCTAGGTAGAGAAGTGTCTTGAAAGCAAGTCTCCCACTTACCTGGAGTTCAGAAGGAGAAAGATCCTTATTTTTCATTAGATGCCCCCCTGTCTGGAAGCCCTTGGGGGTTCATCGCACAGACAATAGAAAGCTATATTGGTTCATCAGGGGCCCCAATGGAAGAAAATGGCTTTGAAAGAAAAATGCTACAATTTTGCAACAATCTTATGTAAACCCCAATCATTAGCTTGTAAGAATTGGCCATATCAACCCTTAACTTTATTGTGATGGTGTAGCAAAATAAGGTTTATTTATTTTCCTATTCTAGTAGTCTCAATATAGGGCAACAGTAAGAGAGGCACAGGGGGGAAAGATGGTCAATACAACAATGGCTTGCTGAACAATCTCTGTCACTGTTTACAACTGTTGTGCTCGTGCATATTGCTGTGTTCACTGAATTAGAAGTCGAGTCTCTGTTTTTGCAAAATCATTGTGAAGGCAGTGAAACTAGAGCAAAGGGATAGGGTGCCATGTGGATAAACGCAATATCGGTATCTTACATTAGCTGGTGTAGTGTGAAATTGTAAATGGGAGTAACATGGTGATTTGAGGGCAGATTGGACTCTCTCTCTCTTTTAATGGGGATATTTCAGTGCTACAAAGAATAGATGCAGAATCGAATATTTTGTTTTTTTTACATCCAGTTGTATTGGTTTTTCAAGCGCTACTGTAGAAATCTGTTGTTTACTTTTGGTTTTCTACTTGCTTAGCGAGTTGTAAAGCAAATAATTCTCAGAAGAACAGGTTGAGAACAACATTCTGTTTAACTTGATCAACATCGAGCAGAGTTGCTTTTTTAAGACTTCCAGCCAAGAGTTTCCGTTTTGGCCAATGCTAGCTGGATTAGGAAAGACTACCATTGGATATCCCAAAGGTTTGTTTCTTGGAGGTGAGTCAGGGGGTGTTTCCAGCCTAGATAAACGAGGCCCAAGTAATAATGAAAACGTTGCCCTCGGCAGTAAGCACATGTAGGGACAAAAGGCGTTATACCGACAACAACAAGAGGATGGTACACTTGTCTCTATCATATAGGTATTCATTTACTCTGGGTTTGGTACACAAGGCCACTGTGCTACTCATTACAGTAGAGTTGCAATTCACTAAGAAGGAAGAATGCAAAGAACAGCACTAAATGACTGGCCATCAAGAGTCTGAAGGTTTACATTGATAAAGGATTTGACTGCTGTCCTCAGCTGCTGTATTTGAGGTTGATGAGCTATTAAAAATCTCTGCTAAGATTCAGTGTTTTTGTTGTTAAACAAGTAGTACTTTTTTGGGGGAGAATTAAAAAATCATGGAAGAGGAAATCTAAATCTGAAATGGCAGCCAGTCAGATGTGTTGTAAAAGGTCTATTTATAATCGTTTTGCCGTTAATTTGTTATAATAACGTTTTGTTGGTTTTTGGTCTAATGTAATTAATTCCTCTGATTCTTATTTCGGCGATTGAGCATGATGTTAGGTGAAGTCATTGGCCATCAAACTTTTTCTTGTCCGTGATCTGCTTTAACTAATGTGTTTGATGATTTGTTATGGTGTAGTTCACTGCAGAGATCATTTAGCTTGACTGATAGTGAGCTGATTATTTGTGGTTGGTCAATGCTACATAAAATAAAATGATAGGATAATGCTGCCACACATTGTACTTGGGTCTTGTAAAAAGGGGGAAAACTAGACTAGTTTTTAGTAAGATTTAATTCCTGTATTAAAAACATTAGAAAGCAAGGGACATGGTAAAAAAAATTCCTGCATGAATGAAACTGACAATATTCATGTGAGTGTCTTCTAGCTAATGCTACCAATGTACATCTTTAGCATGTTAAAAGCTCTCTTTCTCTTTCCTTTCTCCCTGCCCCCTCCACAGTTCCTGAGGGTGACGAAACAGTACCTGCCTCACCTGGCACGCCTCTGTCTCATCAGCACCTTCCTGGAGGACGGCATCCGCATGTGGTTCCAGTGGAATGAGCAGCAAGACTACATCGAAGCCACCTGGAACTGCGGCTACTTCCTGGCCACGTGTTTTGTACTGCTCAACCTATTAGGACAGTTAGGTGAGAGAGGGATCGCCAGGCTCTGATCTTCTTCAGTATTTTTTTTAATACACACGTGGAAAGCTAAGGGATTCTAGAAGACTGAGTGACATTGTCATTGTCTGTTTTCTCTAACAGGTGGCTGTGTCCTTATTCTTAGTAGAAATTTTGTCCAGTATGCTTGCTTTGGGTTATTTGGAATAATAGCCCTACAGGTGAGAGGCATAACCTGTGATGTGAATCTGAACTGTTTCAATCTTGTATTACAACTGATGGATTTTTGTGTATCGATTCATGGGTGGTCTCTTCTTTTCTCAGACTATTGCCTACAGCATTTTGTGGGATCTTAAATTTTTAATGAGGTGAGTCCTATGGAAACTCATGAAGGTTTTACTTGTGGTTTATGGAGCATCAGGACCATGGGGGCTATAAATCACGCTGCGGTTCTACTACAAGTTTGCACACTCAAATAAAGCACTGTCCATTGAGCCAGTATTGTCTATAGTATGTTTTGATTTATCATTTTTTAACAACTTCTGTGTTCATGTGTCTTTCAAACGGGTAGAATCTTTATCAGTGGCTTTGACCACCTCCTCCTCTTTCTTCTTTTTGTCTTCGCCTCCCTTCCCTCCCAGGAACCTGGCCCTGGGTGGAGGGCTACTGCTGCTGCTGGCCGAGTCACGTTCGGAGGGGAAGAGCATGTTTGCCGGGGTGCCCTCCATGGGCGAGAGTTCGCCCAAGCAGTACATGCAGCTGGGCGGCCGCGTTCTCCTAGTGCTCATGTTCATGACCCTGCTGCACTTTGACCCCAGCTTCTTCTCGGTGAGTGCCACCACTTCTTCCTGTTTTCCTTCTGCTCGGATGCTATATGTACACAGGAACAACAGGTTTGGTGGGGAGTTTGCCTCAGGGGCAGGAATGCAATTAAAAGTTTGCATGAAATTTGGCGGAAAAAAGGTGGCTCTGCTTTTTTGGTAATAGTGATCCCGGAACCACCCTAACCTGTACACCTCACCCTCCTCCGCTTGCAGATCTTGCAAAACATGGTGGGCACGGCTCTGATCATTCTCGTTGCCGTGGGCTTCAAGACCAAACTGGCAGCCCTCACCCTGGTGTTGTGGCTCTTCGCCATAAACGTCTACTTCAACGCCTTCTGGACGGTGCCCACATACAAGCCAATGCACGACTTCCTCAAGTATGACTTCTTTCAGACCATGTCGGTGATTGGGGGGCTGCTGCTAGTTGTGGCCCTGGGACCAGGGGGCGTGTCCATGGATGAGAAGAAGAAGGAGTGGTGAACTCTTAACCCAGGACACTAGGACCCAGAGGATACGTCTGCCAGCGTAATTCAACCATCATACCTGCAGCTACTGTCTTTTGCTTTTATTCTTTTTCCTGGCATTTTTTTTCCTCAGATGCACTTTTAATTTTTTTTGTTGTTGTAATTATTAGCTCAATTTGGTTATTTTATACCTACATTCAGGTCCGTTCTTTCATTTATATCCCCCAAAAAGTGGCTTATTAAAATATTTGTATTAAGAAAAAAGAACATTTGGTTTGTTTTTTTTTTAATATATATAAATTTGTTTTTTGCTTATTTGGTCTTTTTTTTTTTTTTTTTTTTTTTTTACCTCCCAGTGCCAATAATGGTAGAAGTCCCCAAAACTAGACACTGCATTCTAGTTTAGAGCACATTTTGTACACACTCTTCAGTACAGGATTATTGTGGCTGCTTATGGTGTGACTTAAGGGAATGTAAATATATAAATGTATTTGTTTTTATGGTTGTGTTTCGAATGGAAATGCATACCCTTTCAAAAAAAAAAAAAAACAGTAATTCTTAGTTAGTTGGAATGGCGAGATATAATAAACGGTTGGGAACAGTTTACGTTGTTTTTATAGTCCACTTAAGCGCTTCTTTACTGTGAGTGTTGGACTTCCTTCTTAATCTACAGCATTCCCGTAAGTCTCTGGGGCTGCTCTGTGTGTCAGCGCTAGGTCTTTGGGTGCAGAATACTGTATTCCCTCCCGCTTTCCCAATGCCTCAGTCACAAGGACAGAAAGCCTTGTAAGGTGTGAACGTGTTATTGGACCAGGAGGTCGTGTGCATGGTCTGCTTCTGTTAAACAACGGGGTTCAAAAGATGGCATTTGGGAAGAGATTCAAGCATCTTATTTTTCAGTTATTTAATTATTTTTATTTTCTTGTCAAAAGGTGAGCAAGCTGTGGGTTGTCCCTCACTTCACTTTCAAGCTTGGTTGAGCAAGTTTACTCAGATTGAATTTCCATGTTCTACAGAAACAAGCTAGTCAGTGGTCACTTGTAATTACACACATTATTCAGTTAGATAAGATACTTAGTGTATTGGTTTTCTATGATGTGTTTGTTCTTGAGATCGGAAAATAAAAAAAATACCAAGTTAACATGTATATAAATGTTTTTCAGTCTAGTTTTTTTGGTTTGTTTTAAGGCCACTGGTTACAGGTGCAGTTGGTTATCCTCTACTACTTTTCATGGAGCATGGAGTTCTAAAGATCTCAGTATCTTAAATATTCAATACATTATTTATTTTTTTACTTGCAGCGTCAGTCTTGCCTGAGTAATTCTAGGATGTTTTTTTTTTTACTTCCAAAATATATGATTACGTGTTCATTTGATAAACGCTGACCTGCAAATCTAATGTCAAACCACCATGCTTATGCTGCCCTTCATAAGTATTGAGACAGTGAAGCATTTTTTTCTTTTGACTCTATATACTCCAATTTTTTTGATTTGAAATCAAAAGCAGATGTTAATTTATGCTTCAGAATGAATTCTGTTGCTGCCGTTAGCAGTTGCATCATCATTGAAGATGAGTGAGGTAGTTCCATTTGCACTCAGCCATGCTGGCCCAGACCAATACCTCGTCCATCATTTTCTGCAGATGATCGGCATCCTTTGGATATTGGATAGTTAATTTTTTCACCACACATTTCTTTTGCCTATGGAACATGTTAAACTGTCTAATCTGTCCACAATACTTTTTTCCTAGAACTATACAGCCTTTCTTTGGTACTTTTTTGCTAACTAACCTGCTGTTGCTTTTGAGTTGTGGTTTGCAATGTGCAGTGTTCTTCTGTTGGTGAGGATTTCTGGGGTTGGTAGTCTGATACAGCCATGCCTACGTCTCGGTTTTCTTGATCTGTCGGGCAGTTTGTTTATTTTTAATTATGGTGAGCATTCTCCGGTAATCTACTGTACATAATATTGATGTATTTTTAATGCCCATGTTTAATAGGATATGGCACCCTTATTGTGGATATATATATATTGAAAATGTTGCAGTGATGTACGCTAATGTAAAGAATGCAGATGTCGTATCTAGAGTTGCTCCCATACCTCATCCCAGTGCATAAATGTCCAATCATGTGAGCTATCTGCCGAGAGCGCGGATTTTTAAAAATCAGCTTGTACTTGGCAATAATGTGCGTGAATTTGCGTGACACCGTTCTCACTACGCATACCTTAAGTGACGAAATTTTTCACCTTGCACTGGAAACAGGCCTGCCATTAGGAATTGTGGACAGGGGGACAACATTTTCCAAATTGGGCCCCTCATCGACACCCACTCCAGCACCCCTACCACCCACCCACCTTTAGCTCTAATACCAACACGGGCAATTTCAAATAAGCTCTCGGCCATTAGCCTTGTTGCGACACAGATGGCGTCTCTAACAACCATTTCCAAAGTCAGTGGTATAAACCCATCTCGGCCATGCTCTGTTTTGCATTTATATACTCAATATGATTATAAAGCACAAAAGGTCAAGTCAGCTTTATTTCAAAAAATGTTTCTTCAAATTAGACTGTGCCAGTTACATTCCTCAATTTTCCCATAAAACAAAATAAAGAGAGGAAAAAAAATGCCCTTCATTGAGTGTGGAGTGAGATTCGGTATTGCTCGAGGTCGGTGCATTTTATAGTAGGCCTTCTGTGACATTACCCACCGCAGGGGTCAGGGTCGTCACTCCTCAATCTGTTTTCAATTTTAAAGAATGTATAGATGAAAAGCCAAGTCAATATTCATGGTCAATGATGAATAAGTGTGGTTGATCAGCATACTTGCCAACCTCCAGACATCATAGCCTAAATCTGGAGACCAACCGTAATGTGTGTCATTTCAGAGACTGTTTTCCTGCATTCTAGTGAATTTATGGAGTAATTTTGTTGTTGTAATACAGAAGTGTAGGTTTTCCTTCAACAGTGGAGGGGACACATTAAGTGGGGGGTCTGGGGGTCCACTTTCTTTAACAATTTCTGCATCAATTTATGGTAAATATGGTAAAATATTGTCTTATGGTAAAGACAAAATTCAGGTGGCAGGTGACAATTCAAAATATAACAGAATATAATGCAGTAAGGCTCTTAGGCATTCTGTATTGCTTTCAGATATGTATTCTCCTGTAGATCAACTTTTCTCATTTAATATAATCCCTGCTGAGTCAGCACACGCAGGCATCATTTAGTCTTCCCTCCTTATTTGTCTTTGTTTGGGGAAGTAGCCAAACCTCTTTAAATGTGCATGTGGCACCTTTTTACCACAATGATAAATGAATTAAGTTAAAAACTCCTGGACTTCAATAGCTCCTGTGTTTCAGCAAGTTTTCTGCTCATGTTCAAAACTTTCTGCAGATTCAAAATCTATATTACAAAATCATTTTATATTATATTATTATTTCATATTATAAAATCATAATATTACAAGAATAACGTAATCATTTAATGAGAATTCATAGTTCATAGTGCATTACGTTATTCCTGCTGATGTGGTAGTATCCCCTTCACACCATCTGACAGACAGAACCGTTTGGGACTGTATGGGTGAGACAGGGAGGTGGAAACCGAAACTAACACGTTATCAGGCGTAAATCTCACCACATATCCACACAAATGTTAACTTCAGCACCTCCGATAAAGTGCAGCTCACAGTACCAAACAGAGCAAGTCTCAGTTTTTAGATGATTATACAGTGGAACTCCAATATTCGTCATTAATCCGTTCCCGATGGGAGGATGAATATTTAAAAGGACGAATATCAAACGAATTTTTTTCCCATAGGAACTAAAAATGGAATGAAACGTTTTTCCTATCTATTCTGTAACAAAAAAATTTCACTCGAAAATAGGCCTGCATAAATACATAAATAATTTTTTTTAAATAAATGTATTGTACGTACATAAGTTTGGATGAAAAAAAATAAAAAAACTTCAGTTATCCACACTAATAAAAGCTTTTCCATATTATCAAACAGTGGCGATCTTTTAGAAGCGAGAATTGTCACACCTTTTGCGACTACAGCTGATTTAATAGCATATTTAATTTTTAGTATGCTAGCTATAGTAGTTCTCGGCATATTAAATTATTTTGCTAAACTGCTGAGACGTGTACCACTTTCAAACTTAGCCATAATTTTCTTTTTAAATTAAATGGTAGTTCTCACCGCTTTTCTTTTTTGTTTTTTATCGTCACTGCACTTTTTACGACCCATGGTCACTTACAGTACTGTATTTATTTTAAAAAATTATGGTAAAAATTCGTAAATATTAAAAAGAAATAAAGTATTAAACAAGAAGTAATGCGCGCACTTTCAATCACCGCTCGAGACTGAGCCAACTGACGGTCAGCTAACTCGCCGGCCATGTCGGAGGTTGGACGAATATAGACTTTTCGGGCGAATATCAAACAAAAATTTCAACAACTTCAAAAAAGACGAATATTAGCATGGACTAATATTGGAGTTCCACTGTATTTCAAAACTCCACCAGTTACTTTACCACTCTGTCACAAACCGTCTGCGACTCACAGCGCGAGAGCGTGTCCACTTGATTACTGTCAAGGCGCCTTGTACGCCGTGGGTGGAGCTGATTCGCGCAGAGTCGACTTTATCAGTTTTACATTTGTTTTTCACTGCGTGAGAAAATTGATGTGCGGCGTGACAGCGTGTGAAAGGTGTCAATTGCGTGAGTCTCGTGAGAGTTGGCAGCTCTTCTGCTAACGTTATTTAAAAGTGAAGCTAGCTAAAGCTTTATTTGCTAGTCTGCCTAGCTCCTCACCTTCACCTGTCATACATACCTGGTGCTTCTTAACACTTTTCTGGCCATTGCCTCTCTGGCCCTTTAATTTTATTTTTCTTTCATTGTTTTAGCTTTTCTTTTTTAAGGCATTTATGGTACTAGTCATGCTGAAGTGTTCGCTTTACATTAGCGGGTCTTGCACAACTGAATGGCCAAGTGTTTTGACCGTACCATTTTCACAATAACAGCGGGGGTGGATTATAAGATGACAAGTTGAAATATGTTTTAATGATATCAATACATTTATTTATCATGTAAATACATATACATTGTGCATGGGCCCTCCTTGGGCCGGGGTCATCTGTACCCCTTGACCCTCCCCTGACGACGGTTCTGACTAGAAATAATAGTATTCTAGTACATTCTTGACATAACGAAAAAAAATTTATGCCATTTGATTTGGTAGAAATGGAGAATACCAGGAATGTATTTGAGTAAAACTGTACCCTTGTATGTTCTCTCTGTCGATGAGAGACCTATATGCGGAATGACATACATAGACATTGTTAAAACTATGAAAATGCTGACCATGGCAATATGCTGGCTAAATACAAGACGTTACTGTTACTATTTGGTCGTGTCCGTATAATTATATACATTTATCGAGGTTATTAGATTAGGTTTGGAAGCCTAGTGAAGGTAACTCTATAAAGACGTCCTTCATACCATCGAAGATAATTGCATAACAATAATAGTTATTTTCCTCTCCATAATTGTGTTTTTTTTTTTTTATCAGCAGGGTAGGGCCCATTTGTGGGAACTCCATTTCCATGGCAATAGACATCTTGCAGGAAATAACCGAGCAGACAAAAAACAAAACATACGTTCATAATAAGTAGGTACTGTTTACAAACGTACTGTTTGCGATACTGAGGAGCGTTATAGTTTATACTGATTGGAAAGTTAGCTAGGGGGAACGAGAATCGTGGGGGAAAACAAAATCGGCCGTCATAACTAATATACATTGTATATATGCTTCTAGGCAGTGATAACTCGTTGATTCAGATACACAATTCCACAAGCCTTGTTTTAACCATCTTCCAAAATGAAGCAACAGATATGACTGCTTATAACTGAATATAATGTGATTATTTCGTGTCTTAAACCAAGTAAATCTTAGTAGATTAATAATCACGTCTTTAGTTTGAGAAAATACTGTCGGGCACCGCATATACCTCATAAATATTTGGATTTGAATCTATCTTCCGACATTAAGGGGATAATTATACTCGCAAATCTGCAGGTCTTCCCTCCAGGGCCGGATACAGCCTGCTATGACGGGGTGCAATGAAAATTTCTGGGGGGTATCATGATGGTATGTAATATAAACATGTAACATTTTTGGCTGAAGTCAGAAGGAGCTGGGGGGGG
>JAOYSI010053122.1:0-25364 GCA_025775065.1 Hiodon alosoides
TTTCGGGGGGGTGCAGTGGTGTATCTATAACTGGGTAGGGTGGCGCAGAAACAAAAGCCCCCCCCCCCCCCCCTCCCCATGCCCGAGGTTACGCTGATGTTAAAGCGGGCGTGTGCTGGCTGCAGCGATTGATGGATCTTATTTGGAAAGCTCTCCGAAGATTGCAGCCAGGCTGGCAGAACTGCATACTGATGCTGAACCCGCACTCCCCCAAAACATTCCAGCCTGCCAGCACCACCTTACCTACTTAAGTGATACTCGCAGCCAGTCGGCACAGCACACCTTTGTTCAAGTATCAGAAAAAAGCAGAGCTGGGAGTGGTGCATCTGAAGGAGATGTGGTTCACCACTTTGCAGTAATAGTCCCGATGCTGTAATGAATCGCCTTTTGATTTCTAACCGGCTCCTCACCGTGGAATCATTCTTTCGGGTTTTCCGAAAGCCGCAAGAACGTTTCATTTTAAGAGTCGAAGCAGGCATTGGCCCGTGTTGATACACAGATGTTAGTATTTAACACATATGTCTAAGTTTAATTGCTCTAAAACGTGAACATTTTTTTCACTACTATTTCAATAGATTTTTATTTCTGATTTTATACTGTGACGTGAACCCCATTTTACGAGTTGGATTATGAGTTCATGTTCTGAGACACAAAAATAAAACAACCAGCTCAGAATGCAGACAAGTGAAATAAAGTGGGTTCGGTCTTCTTAGTGGGGACATCTCCCTTGTCCTGAGGGAAAACAATACCTTGTGGCCGTGCTGTATCGGATTAAAAAAACTAAAATATATAGTGACAAGCATATGGAGCAAACAGAGACTGACGTTAGTCGTTACCAGAAAGTACTGAAGGCTGTAAACGTCAGTGTGTATGATTATTGACAGGAGTGTTGTGGAGAAATCGTCATCCTTTCATCGCTTCAGGTTCTATTAGGCCGAAACAAAGACTGGGTTCCCTCTCGGTCCAACACGAAGCAACGCGTTGACTGACCACTCAGAGTGGTTTGCTGATGGGGTGAACCATCAGCCCCGTGTCAACTCAACCACTCCACTCTGCGTGACCTCAGCACTACCACGAGAAAAGAGAAATCCTTCGACCGCCCCCCGTGTGCCCGAGTTCGATCCCGATGAGGCAGATGCCCAGGGAGGGTAAGGTTTCTCACAGCGTTGCTCTGTGAGGCTAAGTTTAAGTGGAAGAAGATGGTAAGGACCAGCTCAAGGGTTGCGGGAGGATATACATTTCCTTGATACCCCTCAACCTCTCAGAAGGAAGCCACTAGCCAAAAGAGACACTTCTTTCTCCATCACTATCACGGTTGCCTAGAAAGCCCAGTACAGCTTCACCCAAAGCAGCAGCACAGCGGTCTCCATCCTCCTCATCCATAGCCAGAGGGTTCAGCCTCCATGGGTGTAGACGTCTCCATTCCAAAGAAAGCTTGCGGTCCTCGGACCTCCCATACCAGAGGGAGCAACCACTCCTGACTGAGAGGTGGCTAGTAGAACTCCACCAGCAGGGGGCACTGCTGCAACCAGCTCGTCACCCTATGGAGCAGTCGGCATCTCTATGCCCGTCACCACTGCCAGTAAGGTAGCCGTTACCCAAGCATCCGCCTTCCTGACCAAGGGAGCACTCGCTGAGAGGCAGCTAGTAGAACTCCACCAGCAGGGGGCACTGCTGCAGCCTGCTCTGCCAAGCGGTTGCTGCCTAGTGGTTGACTGTGGAGTAAATTATACAAGCACAGCAAAGATCTCCACACGTTCCGGAACATTCCATTTAGATTACAGGAAAAGTTGAGTTATAAATTGGGTTGAACGTCAAAAAAAAAACAAAAAAAAAAACAGCCACTATAAATCGTTGTTAATTTGAGAACCAATCACAGATTTATTTGTTAAATTTCTTGTCAGGTCTTTTTGTGACTATTGTAAATGGTGATTACCTTACACAGAAGCTAAGCTAATTAAGGGTTTACTGCCTTAATTAGCGCCATGCCAATAGTGCTATGTGGTTAATCGTTTGCAGATGCATGCATTTTTACGAGGATTAATAACCAAATATTCTACTTTAACAGCAGAGGGAGGTCCAGTTATGTAGTTATTTGTGTACGAGCGTGTCCAAAGAGTGAACGTGGTCTTTACTTATCAGGGCCTTGATTTATCTTTTTACTTCAATTATATTCTGAGAAGTAGCACTCCAGATGATTAACATAGGCTGGGAACAAATCGAAACTTTGACAACCCACTAATCACATGTTTATGCAGATCCATAGCACACACATACGAATTCTTACGTGCTGCGAATGAAGTCGGCATGTTACCGCTGCTTGCAGGAGCCGAAGCTCTAATACGTGGCAATAAACGCGAAAATAACCTTTGAGCACCAACACGACAAAACAGTAAAGCAAAAAACTTTATTTTACTGTTCTTTTGCTTTTCTTGAGAAAATTGCATCAGTATTTCACTGTTCGTCGACAAAACAGAAGCGTAGACAGGGAGCTGATTCTCACACGGTGGATTACAAGTGAATTGGATCATTACAGTCCGGAATAACAACGCAGCTTTCTGCTTTTAGACCTGATCCTTATATACAGTTATTTTTATCATTACATTAATAATAAATTATCAATGTTTTATATCTGTCTTTGCTACCAAGTTCTTTGGAAAAGGAGACGCCTTTGGAGGGGTAAGTCAATAGAAAACCAAATTGACCAAAAAAGAAAAGAAATTGTGGATAATCAAAATACAAAATAAATATATCAGTTCCAGTTCAGTACATTTTAAAGTACACTTGTACAGGCAATAAACAGACAGACAGATTTTTGAATTATATTAAATGTTGTGTTTTCATTTTTTAAATTTTTTATATTATTAGATGTTACTTGTTCCTGTTTAAAATCTTTAAGTATTCTAGATTTCCTGTGAGGAACCTAACACCACTGTGTACACCCATGTGTATTCTTGTTTTCTTATTTCTGAATAAATATTTCTGTGTATTCCCATGTATTTGAATCTTGTGTATAAATTCCAGTCATTCATTTTTTATTGGTAGCGTGGGAACTGAGACCGTTCTCTGACCCATTGACCCCGAGAGACCGGTTATCACTCTGGCATCACTGCCAGCATGTAAAATACCACAGCCGCCCTATAAACACAGGTTTTGACAGGCGGAAACGGGCTAACAAAATATTCACCAATCTGGTCAAGAGTTTTGCATCATTTTTGTCATTTTTAAGGGTTACACCAAAGTTGGGTGACCTGTTTGTTTGAGGACGGGAATTTTCGTGACTATGATAATGATGAGTGAGAGCTGACGACAACACTGGCATTCCCGTCTTTGATGTTTCCGGAAATGTTGCTTCTCCGGCTTCAAAGCTTCGTTTGTATATATTCAAAAAGCATATTTCCGATATATTCATATACTCTTTTTTGGCTTAAAAATAAAGTCATGTTCTGTTGAAATATATTCCTGCTCAAATAAGGGTATGCTTAACGAGCCCCACATGTAACACAGCTTGAAAGAGGAGAAAGGTCTTGTCCGAGTGAAGATATCGGAAGTCTGTTAAATCCATCTAGCAGGGGGCTGGCCTCCCTGGCTCACCCATGCATTCTCAAGCGCAGATGACTCTCATCAGTGAGACCCCGTCAACGAGAGGGCGATTCCTACTGAGGAAGCCCCTTCTGAGTGTCGTTAAATATAAACTCAGCCCGCATATCAGCCGTACACCTCTCACGGACCAAGCTTCGGAAGGGGGCTCAGGTTCGGGATACAACATGGGCTGCTGCAGGACAAAGTCCTGGTTCCTTCCCGTCGTGATCTTTCTCCACACCCAGACCAGCTTTGGGGAAACTTTGGTGCAGACGGAGCAAAGGAAGCCCTTTTTCCAAAGACTCAGAAGACTGGATGAGCAGGTCGGTTTCCATTTGTTATTTTCTTTCTGTAATCGTACACGGTAAAATTTCAACCAGGTGCATTTTCAGGTTTTGCCAGCTTAGTAAGTCTTATCAACACAGTTTGAATAGTGCCATTGTTACTGTCCTCTGGAATATTGCACCATAGCGTTCCAAATGTTGATTTTCATCAGATTTTTCTTAGTGTCAGCGTTGCGGCCCGCCGCAATATTTCTCTAAATCGAGATAAATGGCAAAAAGTCAAACCTGTTTACTCTTGCTGCCTCAATCTGTTCTAATGAACCACATATTATGTTTGCTCAAAAGTTTCAAAGATTTCAAGACATTACCCTCACGCGTCTTGGTAGCATTGCGGCCAACTACAATGTCTCCTACAACATCGATGCCCGTTTTCAAATGTTGATGGACCAGTATCAGAATCTCTCCAGTTTGCTAAACAACTTCCAGTCCACTGCGGCCAACGACCTGAACAGTCTCAAGTTCTGGACCAAGAAGCTACAGAAGAAGACCAAGAAGTTGGACATGAGGTTGACGGCCCTGGAGAAAGCCACGAATGACAAAAGCAGGCTTGCCAAAAAGGAGAGCCAAGAGCATAGAGCGATGCTGTCCAACCTCACCCAGGAGCTCCAGGACCACAAGGCCCAGGTCGGCCACACTTCGTCCGACGGGGAAGAGGTCAAAGGTGAACTTAGAATCCTCCGGGATTCCGTTACAAAACAGGAAAACAAAATCCTGCAGCTGGAGGTGCAGCTCAAGAGCTCACTACACATCCAAGCTGCCTCCTCCATGGGTTCCTTAAGCCCTGGTGACATGCTCACCTCAAACCGTCCATCACAGGACCTGGCCCCCAGGGGCCAAGTGACAGATCGGGAAGGGGAGCACACGAGTCCCCCGGTCGGTGTAAAACTCCGGCGCAAACCCTCCAAGGACGCACGGCTCCCGCCCGGGCCCACCCCGTCTCCCAGGACGACGCGTGCACCATTGCAAACAGAATCCAGGTCTACGCTCGAGCCCCAGGAGGAACCAGAGCTGCAGGATCTCCCTCACCTTCCTCTGAGACACAAGATCCCTCGACAGCAGCACCTTCCCAAGAAAACGGGATCAAGTATGTATCTCCTCAATGAGGTCTATGGGGAGAGGGCACTAGCCAATCCATATTTATGTAATAATCCATCATTGCTGTTTTGAAATAAGTGTTTATTCTATTTTTAAAAAATCATACAATTATGAGCATTGCAGTAACTAGTATATTTGAATTAAGTTTATATATTTATATATATATTTTTAATATGTCTGATTTCTTATGTTAACAATATTAAACTTTTTATAAGGGAAACCGTGAAGGTAGTAATTCGATACAGCGTGCTCTCGGTTAATTATATAGCAAAATATCTGAGCATATTATGACTCAACTTAAGGTAGAAAGACAAAAACCTCTGGAAAATATATTAGAAAACACTTTGCCAATGTGAGGTAAGACGGGATTCGAGAAGCATAAAACAGGATGGAAACGAAATTTACTTGTTTGCTAATGGTTATAACAGGCAGATTTTTTAAAAGAGTTTTTGTCCTTTTGTAACTTCACTTGTTAAAGTGTCTCTTGAAACTAGTAACCAGAATCACATCTAAATAGAACAACTGGGAGAGGAATTCAATTTAAATAATAAAAATGAAACCTTTCCAGTAAAGCAAGCCAGAATGGCAACAGAGTAGCTGAACTAAAACACATGTAAAATTCTCTCTGCATGTAAAAAAATAAACTCTACACTAGCGATTACATTATTGTAATGATTGAGCTACTGATGGGGGAGGGGGGGAAATAAACTTAATTTAATGGGATTTTATGGAATGTGGTAGGGGAGGGACAATACTTGTCACTCATAACTGCTCCAGGAAAATGTTTTTTACATGTTGCCTTTTGGTTTTATATTTCTTAAAGAAAACGACTTTCATCATTGAATCATCATCATTGGAAACCTGTCGATTATTTGACCATCAGAAGTTCTGTCAGTCTCCGGAATTGGTTAGCGTTAAGGCATTCTTCAGAGAAGGACTTCAAGAAGTCCTCTTCTTGGACTGAAACTAGATCCAAAAAGCATAAATAAAGTTGTTCCGCCTGTTGTTTATAAGCAGTCTGAGGAATGATGACCGGCATCCAGCGTGCCTTACACTGACTGGTTTGTTTTCTTCCGTTTTCCTTATGCAGTATGCAACGTGAATTCCGTGCTGTGGTTCCCCTCCGCCTCCGTTCAAAACTACGTGGCCTTCAAGAAGGGCTTCTTGGCTGGCATCCATGAGCTGTCCATCTGTATCTGGCTTAAAGTGGACACGGACTACATGGGCACGTTGCTTTCCTACGCCACGGACGACAATGACAACAAGCTGGTCCTGTATGGCCGCAATTCCAGCAAGCAGGAGAGCCTGGACTTTGTGATTGGTGACCCGGCATACCGGCAGCTGCCCATCAAAGGCATGCTAGACAGTCGCTGGCACCACCTCTGCATCATCTGGTCCTCCATCGAGGGCAGATTTTGGCAGTACGTTGACCGCCGCCTCACCTCCACAGGCTCCAAGTTCCAGAAGGGCTACGAGATCCCAACGGGGGGTACCTTAATATTGGGGCAGGAGCAGGATTCTGTAGGAGGGGGTTTTGATGAGGCAGAGTCTTTCGTGGGCAGCATGGCTGGGTTTGTGGTGTGGAACCGGGCGCTCAGCCCTGGCGAGGTGTCCGGGATTGCCACAGGGAAAGGGCTTCCCAGGGGAACTGTCCTCACCCTGGAAGATGTGGCCGAGCTGAATGGCTCTGTACAGTCAGTGAAGTGTGACTGCCTGGAACACTGTAGTTAATTCCAAACACGGTGGGCCCTGTTTTGTCAGAGGAAACTCTCGTTTGTATCAAGAGATATTCGAACTACAGATCCAGGAGAGTCTGGGAATTCTTAAGAGGTTCATAATGGAAATGAAATTAATGTAAAGAATGATTTGGTTGCATTGCCTATTTTCTAATATTTTTTTATATTGCTAACATTACTAGCTTGTAATGAAACTAAGCATATTTTTATTGATAGAAATGTTCTACGTTTACTTTGTACTGTTTCATGGGAAATTACGTTTTATATACTGCCTTCCTCGCATCGAATCTTGTTTGAAAGAAGTCGGGATATGTGCTAGTAACATTATTGGTGTTACTAATATTCGATGGTGTTAATCACATGGTATCTGTCACTATAGCTACAAACTGATGTGTAAACCACGGCGAGTTACTGCTTTTGCCTTTTTCTGCCTGTGTTTTCATCTTCCTCCCAGATGGCAGAAAAAAAAATTGGCATTTATTAAACATTTGTAACATAAATTACATTGGTCAGACTATATTTGAGTAAAACATTGGAAACGTGCATATTTTCACGCGGGATTTGGTTGATCCTGTCGATTATTGTCCAGCAAATTAGTGAACGCAAACTGGCATAATGACTTAAGTAATTAAGTAAGTAAGTTGAACTTTAATGTTCCGCGGGCGGTGCAAAATGACCTTAGGTGTTGCGCTGATTGGACGTTACAATTGAAATCACGCTTTTTTTTTCTCAGATATCAGCAACCTGACACATTTCAATAAAAAATATTGAGGCAACGATTACATGGGAAATTTTCCTGCGTATCATGTCTTTAACAGCAATTTTTAAAGTTGTATTTTTTCAAAGTGTTTAAAAATTATAATCCGTTATCTTATATCAGAGGCGATTAAACAGTAGGAAAATCAGCTGGTAATCATAGAAACGCGTTCAGGTTTTTTTTTTTTTACGGTGACGTCAGTTAGACGACACTGTCAAAAGTCTTGGAGAGGAATGTGGAACTGAGAGGTGCGGAGTGACGGAATAATAATAAATTAAGTTTCTTCCTCATTCGTTTCGTTGTCATCTCTCTCCGTAATAATGGTTTTGTGATGAAACGTTAAAAACATGAGAATAAAATGTGCTTTAAAAAAAAGTTACATATTGTACATTGTGGATACGCAAACGTCGGGTGCGGGTTTTGTGAGTCCAACAGAAACAACCAGACCAACACGATTACTCCTGCGCCGCTGTTTACCCTTAAATATAGTATTACTTTGCTGTCCTATTGAGCTCTCCGTAGACTTGGATTAGGGTTTGTCACGAGATCGTTTCTGATGTGAGAGTCATGGGAAACCGTGAACAAGGAAGTATAGCTAGCGTGCTAGCTACGGCAGTCGTTAAAGCAGAAACGACAACAGGTTAAACCAAGATCACTACCTTGCCATTTGGCGTAATGGCAAATATCACTAAGAAATCGTCGTGGTGTAGTCGGGGTGACGATCCGGCGCCGGGGGAGGGCACTTCGCTTCTCAACGGAACAGGTGCCAACAGACACAACAGCGAGGTACTCTACCCTGTTTCAAGTGCCTTGGTACTTCTAGATGCGAAAATAGTTTTCCGCATTTTGGGTTTGACAACTTATCAACGTAAAGTTATCGGGTTGAATAGAATACATTTGCCAGCCCAACCATTCATTTGTTCAGATCCAGGAAACTGTGACGATCACTTTCAAAACTAGAATAATCGTTCTTATATTTTTTTTCTTAAAAATTTCAACTAATATTATATTTCATTATTTTATGTGGTTTATTAATCACCAATAACCTATGAGGGTGTCAACCAAACCTCGGGAAAACCACTAGACCCACCTCCCCGAGCCCTGGAATTTGACACTTTTGTTCAATGCTAAAAACTTCTGATTAATTTGTTTTCGGAAACAAATTACGTATCATGTGTGTTAACAATTCAGCAACATTTCAGAATTCTGCAAAAAAAAAAAAAAAAAAAAAAAACGAATATAATCCCATATATTTGATACTTGGTCCATAGTTTTCCAGGGACAGCTTATTTTATTTTGGAAGAATGAAAACAGTGGATCTTGAAGAAGAGCAAACAGCAGAAGAGGTATCCTTAATTTTGTTTCTCTTCCTCTCCTCCCACATCTTCATCTTTTGCTTTCTCTTTGGTTTTTCCTTTTAACCTTTCTCAGAGTGAGGTTCAGACCGAACAATGACACTGCACTTTTTATTTACATATCACAGCAAGGCGTTTTCAGATGTCATGTTTATTTTGGTGTATGGGACTGAATTAATAGTATAATGCTCGCTCGCGTGTGCCTGGAGGCTCTGTTTACTGCACAAAGGTAAAGGTAACTCTTTAGCACCTGACCACTCGGGGTGGTTGAGATCAACCTGGGTCATCCGTAGAGCCTCCTTACGGGTCAGTTTACGCAATGGATCACGCTCGAGGGCACAGCTGTGTTCCTTCACGGTCAAAGGGCAAACGGCCGAGTGTAAAACTGGATTTGAGATCTGAACAAAACTCTTCAGGCTGGATCACTGCAGATTTTTGAGAGCTTCGAAGCCTAATTTTAAGTTTCTCCTGTCATTAATGGTATGGTGGTCTTCTCTGTACGGTTTTTTTCCCCATACTTTATCTTTAGAAAAGACGTTGTCGAAGTGGGCTTGCACTGGAAGTGCATGTGATGAGTCTGTATGCTTAAGTTCGAGTCAGCTGTTGGCCTCGTTTGGGGTAAATCTCTGTTCTCAGTCCCTTTTTCCTTTGCCAATTTTTTTACAGGGCACGTCTGTCAGTCAGCCCAAAGAAATCCCTCATAATGAGAAGCTGCTTTCACTCAAATTTGAGGTAACTAGGGTAAAAAAAGAACAGTTGCCGATTTTTAAATTCAATTGTCATTAAACAAAAATCTTGCTGGCAAAATTAAGATTAATTGAAGTTTGTCAAATTAAATTTCTTTGTCAAAAACGAGAAGAATAGTCTGTAAATTGTACAGAATAAGATTGTCACTTCACAATTCCTCGTTAGGCGTTGAATCAGCGTCTCTTTGTTTCAGAGCCTTGATTATGACAACAGTGAGAATCAGCTTTTCTTGGAAGAAGAGAGGCGAATGAGCCAACTGGTAGGCCCGGCTGTTGGTTGAAGCTATTATATATTTATGTGCCACTCTCTGAAGGTTGTCTACTGTGGAAGATTAAATGAAAGAGGCCACAGAAAGGGATTTATAATGGGGATTTTACTGGTCTGGTTTCTTCACAGCTCTACCTAGTGACCAACATGTCTGCGTTTTGATGTTTTGAATGATTTGAGCGTACTGACATCGTGACTGCTACAGGGCTTCAGATGTCTGGAGATCAATCGGTGGGTGGTGTGTGGGCTCGTTGGGTTTTTCACCGGCCTGATCGCCCTCGTTATCGACATCACGGTGGAGTACCTGGCTGGCATCAAATACAACGTGGTGAAAAGCAGTATCCTTCCCGCTAACAAGCGCGCGTGCCATGGCCGTGGTCTCGCGAACTCTGACCGATCTCCCTCGGCGTTGTTTGAAGGGCTTCCTTGTGCCGGTGCGAGGAACCGCTGAGTGATTTCCTGAACCGTTCGGTTAGACATTGATTCGTTTACAGAGACTGGAGGACTCTCCATCTCCTTGATCCTGTGGGCGACGCTGAACTGTGTTTCTGTGTTGCTGGGCTCTGCGATGGTGGCCTTTATCGAGGTAATTACGAATATTGGTTCATCCATAGGCTCAACATAAGGCTCAAGATGTGCGTTACTATTCGTTCATTTATATGCGGTTGTGTCTCTCCTCCTGAGGGTCGACCTGCCTGTCGTGTGCCATCGGTAATGAACTGTACTGAACTTTGCTGTCATCGTTAAGTGAACCATGCGTATCTCTCTCAGCCCATTGCTGCAGGAAGTGGAATTCCTCAGATCAAATGCTACCTGAATGGAGTAAAGATCCCACGTGTGGTGCGCCTCAAGGTAGGATGAATCATCGGCAAAGGGTCTTGATGCTTAGCTCGAGCTGCAAACCAATTCAGAGGTTTTTGTTGTTGTTGTTGTTTTTAATGCGGTGGGATTAAACGCACTGCGCTGAACGTGTTCCGTCTTGTGCCCTCTGCAGACCCTCGTGGTGAAAGTTTTCGGCGTGATTTGCTCCGTGGTTGGCGGCCTAGCGGTTGGGAAGGTACACAGAGATGACGGGTGCGTTGCGATGCCTTCGGAGATACGCCCCTGCGTTTGCCCCCTAATCTGCTTTTCTGGTCTCCGTAGGAAGGGCCTATGATCCACTCAGGAGCTGTAGTAGCTGCGGGGGTGTCCCAGGGACGGAGCACCTCTCTGAAGAAGGACTTTAAGGCACGGATTTTAGCGGCGCCTGAGCCCGTTTGATGAGATCGTGACCGCTGATGAAAACGGAATCCGGTGGTAACTGTGGACGCTTCTGCGTTTCCGCAGATCTTTGAATACTTCCGAAGGGACACGGAGAAACGGGACTTTGTTTCGGCAGGAGCTGCTGCTGGGGTCTCCGCCGCGTTTGGGGCGCCTGTCGGTGAGACGAACGAACTAAAGCCTTTAGAAATCATCACTGGATCTGCACCAAGGATCGGCCAAAGAATTGGTCAAACATTAGTCTCTTGGAGATTAGATTTGCTTCTCGCTTTCCATCGCTATAGAAATACAGTCAGAAGCAGTGTTGGGGAGAAGAGAAATTCGTTGGTTCTGTTCGTCTGTCTTGTCAATGCTGAGCAGCAATGAAATCCTTTTATGTCGTTATAAATTTGTCCGGATATATCTGAATAATATTTTTCTAGGTTCATATAGTTGTTTTGATCTTCTAGGTGGAGTTCTCTTCAGTTTGGAGGAAGGGGCTTCGTTCTGGAACCAGATGTTGACTTGGAGAATAGTAAGTCAAAGGCGGGAGAAATGGAGCCTGACGGTAAATCAGCGCCGCTCCTCTAAAGCAGAGGTCAAAGGTTTTAACCCTGTCTCTTGTCCTTTGTAGTTCTTCGCCTCTATGATTTCAACCTTCACCCTGAATTTCTTCCTGAGCATCTACAACGGGAAGCCTGGAGACCTTTCTAACCCCGGTCTCATTAACTTTGGGCGATTCGAGGGAGATGTAAGCGTTTAATGATTTTCCGCATTCCCCGCCATATTCCACGTAAGGAATTATGAAATGTGCTTCTCTGTCAATAAAGGGTAGTGAAGGGATCCTGGATAAGTAGGTTAGGGGCAATGAATTATTTTCTATGGTCTCAAAACGCCTTAAATGATTTCTTCTCCATTTGTTCATGGAAAAGGTTCATGCCCGTGAAATGAAAATCAAAAATCTGCTGGCTATGTTTTTTTAGAGTGTGGAGTACAACCTTTACGAGATCCCGCTCTTCATAGTCATGGGAGCTTTAGGTGAGGAGGAGTCATTTTTCATTTGAACCCATGTGTGTTTTCATCAAACATTTCCTTATGGATGTCGCACGTTGATAGACGTGCACATTGGTACATTTTAACACTGAATTCCCCTCTAGGTGGGATCCTTGGAGCTTTGTTTAATGTCATAAACTACTGGCTTACAATCTTCAGAATCAGGTATGGTTGTATAGTTCCAACCTTTTTGAATCTTGTATCCGCATTATTGTATTTACCATAAGTAAATGTATACATATACTTGTATATATATTTAGTCGTGTGTATATATACAGATAATTTGACCTGGGCTTCAGTACTTTTACTCAGTCCTGTTTTTAAACGGAGTTTCTGACCCACCCCCGCTGTGGTTGTATTGGCAGTGTGTGAGGCCGCATACCTGTTCCCTTCCCGGTTCAGTAGACGAAGGAATGATGTAATGCATTGGCGTGACACGACGGCGCGATGGTGTAATGCATTGCCGTGACCCGACGGCGCGATGATGTAACGCATTGCCGTGACCCGACGGCGCGATGATGTAATGCATTGCCGTGACCCGACGGCGCGATGATGTAATGCTTTGCCGTGACACAACGTCGCGATATGGCCGCCTTTGTGGGGGAGAACCTTGAACGCCGCGACCTGTGTTTGAACTCTTCCAGGTATGTCCACCGGCCCTGCCTGCAGGTGATGGAGGCTATGCTTGTAGCTGTAGTGACGGCCGCTGTCTCCTTCACCATGATCTACGTCTCCGACGACTGCAAGGCGCTGGAAGAGGACCATGCGGAGGTCTACCCCCTCCAGGTAGCACCTTGCCCATCTTATTTTAGCGCTTAACCCTAACCTTGACGTAGCGCCATCGCTGTGATTTAGTTTTTCCTCCCATGAAGAAAACGTTTTCATTGTAACACTATAGAAGCGTTTCACCACAATGGTCCTCCATCAATGTTAGTTTAGTTTTTTCGAAAAACAAACAAGCTAAGACGTTTTTAAGAAATCAGTCTCCAGTAGTCCATTAGTCTGCACTTCAGATACCGAAGGTGTACCACTTCGTCTTTCGAACACTTCCATAAAAGAAACGCCAGCATAATTCACTACCTGTGAAGTGTAATAACCCTTTCCGCCCGAGGAAAAGGCCTGTGCTTAAGACTGTTTCTATCCCATGTGTTGCAGCTGTACTGTGCAGACGGGGAGTACAACTCCATGGCCACGGCCTTTTTCAACACGCCGGAGAGAAGCGTCCGTAGCCTGTTTCACAGCCCGCTTGGTTTGTGCACCTCCCCCTTGTTCCTCGAACACGACTTTCTTCAAGGGCCAATAGCGTCAGAAAAAGGCGTGGCGCGTGGTCTGTAGGGCTGGGAGACGCGTAATGCTCCTGAGGGGGTTTCTCTCTCTCGCCTTTGGGGTAGCCAGGAGACGCCGCGGCCGGCGTTTGATTTACAGCGACAGGAAGCGTAGCAGCTGCTAGTTCACTCAGCGGCCCACTCCCGGTTTTGGCTCCTTGTCCTCGGGTCGGGTTCGCTGATGGCTTTCCCAGGCCGCGTGCAGCCCACGCACGCATCCATCACGCGCACGCTTGCCAAGGGGCTCTCAGTGTCAGAACGGCGTGTTGTCTTTCCTGCTGGAGCCTGCTGTCTGTAAGGGGGGGCAAAGGGCTATCGGAGAGGAAATAAACTTTTTAAATGCTGCATTTATAATTGCGTATTGTAATGCACGTGCAGCCTTTGTGCTGATCGGATTTACCTGCTTCTCTCTCTCTCTCTCCTCTCTTCTCCATCGTTTTTAACCACTTCCTCTGTGTCGCCCCACCGCTTTCAGGCACCTACAACTCCCTGACCCTGGGCGTCTTCACTCTGACTTATTTCTTTCTGGCCTGTTGGACGTACGGCGTGACGGTGTCTGCTGGGGTCTTCATCCCGACGCTGCTAATCGGGGCGGCGTGGGGCCGCCTCTTCGGGATTCTACTGGCCTCCATAACCCCGGACGGCTCTGTGAGTGTGTCCCGGGCTGGACGGGGAACAGAGGGCCCTGCGTTCTTCTCGGCCTTGTCACTGTCCTCGCGTGTGCGTCGTTCTCAGAGAGAGAGAGACGTCACCCAGTGATATTTCTGAAGGAAAACGTCTATTACAAAGAATAACCAGGAAAACAGCTCGAGTAACAAAACGGCATCGTTTAACAAAAACCTCATCCAATAGACTAAAACGACACTGAGTGACAAAAACCTCATCCAATAGACTAAAACGACATTGAGTGACAAAAACCTCATCCAATAGACTAAAACGACACTGGGTGACAAAAACCTCATCCAATAGACTAAAATGACATTGAGTGACAAAAACTCATCCAATAGACTAAAATGACACTGAGTGACAAAAACTCATCCAATACACTAAAACGACACTGAGTGACAAAAACCTCATCCAATAGACTGAAACGACACTGAGTGACAAAACCTCATCCAATAGACTAAAATGACACTGAGTGACAAAAACCTCATCCAATAGACTAAAACGACACTGGGTGAAAAAAACCTCATCCAATAGACCAAAACGACATTGAGTGACAAAAACCTCATCCAATATTCTCATTGAATAGGACACATTTTTGTATGATTTTATTAGTTTTTTTTCTTCCATGGTCACCTCTAATTTTAGTTTTTTATTTTATTTTATAAGCTTTAAAAAGAACCTGGCACCTCTTCATGACAGGACTGCAAGCCGTGATAAATTTGAAAGCAGGAGAAGTATTCTGTAGTCCTGTAGTTTTTTAGTGACCAACAGGACTTCAGTTCAGTATCTCCTGGGCTATGCTATTTTAAATGTTGAAATTTAATTAACAAGATGTTTCTTTATTCTGTTCTGTTGGTCGTCATGTAGAAATGGGCTGACCCTGGCAAGTACGCCCTGATTGGAGCAGCAGCTCAACTTGGTATGTTTGTTATGTAGAACAGCACAGAAAATGTGAAACTATCCCTTTAAATGTATTGAGACCTTCTGTTTTGATTGAAAAGTTGAATGATTTTCAGGATTGGTGTCCTGTTTTTTTTCAGGGGGGATTGTTAGAATGACCCTCAGTCTGACTGTAATCATGATTGAAGCGACGGGCAACGTTACCTATGGTTTCCCCATCATGCTGGTGCTAATGACAGCCAAGATTGTGGGGGATTACTTCATAGAGGTTAGTGTGGAACAGGTGTAGGGAATACGTGTTGTTTTTAGGACATGGTTCCGAGCGGGGGGGCGTGTCCGGGCGGCGGGCGTGTCCCGGCGGCGGGCGTGTCCGAGCGGTGGCTGCGTTTTGAGCTTGACGGCCCGTCTCTGTTCTTTACAGGGTCTGTATGACATCCACATCCGGCTGCAGAGTGTCCCCTTCCTGCACTGGGAGGCCCCGGCCACTTCACACTCACTGACCGCCAGGTGTTTCTCCTCATCCTCAGCTCTTCCTCAGTCTCCTCCAGTCAAGGAGGCATTAAAGCTCATTCTTCTGCCTATATAGCTGCATGTGACTTTACACCATTTAACCGCTGAACTCATGTCCGTGTCGTTGTTGTTTGCCGCTTACAGGGAGGTGATGAGTTCCCCGGTGACGAGCTTCAACAGGGTAGAGAAAGTGGGGAACATTGTCGACCTTCTCAGTGCCACGTCCACCAATCACAACGGTTTCCCAGTGGTGAACAAACCAATGAGGGCTGAGAATAACGAGGTATTGCCCAATCATTGGAGGTGACGGCGCAGTCAAAGCACGGCATTGTGGTCCTCTCATCCTTCATCCCTCTCTCTCCCTTCAGCCAGGGAAAATCTGTGGACTAATCCTGCGCTCCCAGCTGATCGTGCTGCTGAAACACAAGGTTTGGACTTTGAAATCATATCGGGCTTTTAATTGTCCAAATAAGACGTGTCTATACACGGCTTTACCTATGGTTCATTGCAGTGTGTGATTATGAACAGATGGAACAAACAGCCTGTCGAACGGTGGATATAATTACATTTTTCCATTGTTATATATAGTGTTAAATGTTAAATACCCGTTGGAGCTAATCATTTTTAACCCATGCTGCAAGCTATCTGTACCAGCTATCTGATTTAAGGACCTTTTTCAGAACGTTTATTTTCGGCAAGAGTCAGGCATGTTGATTAGTAAGTAAAGGGCCCACACTTTGCTCAGGGAGAGTAACGGAGAAGAAGTTCCGGTGGCCGTTAGAACGAACCTTAAGCCATTTCTCCCGGCTCTTTAAGGTGTTTGTGGAGAGGGCGCGGTCTCGTCTCGGCCACAGTAAGCTCCTGCTGAAGGACTTCCGGGACGCCTATCCCCGATTCCCCCCCATCCAGTCCATCCACGTGTCCCAGGACGAGAGGGAGTGCATGATGGACCTGACTGAGTTCATGAACCCCACGCCCTACACCGTCCCCCAGGTGAGAGGGATGCAAACCTGAGACTACCTAGGACACGCGCACCTGAGTTACATATTGACCTGGCTATATCTTACTAAGCCAAAACCCCTGAACAACACAATCAGTGTGTTGACTTTTGTCAGATTTATAGATTTTATTTTATCTGAAATGATTTTATCCCCTTTTATATGTGTCTATGAGGTATTTTTTTTTGGTTCTTTCGAGAACAAACTACTTCCTTTTTTGCAGGAGACGTCTCTTCCTCGTGTCTTCAAGTTATTCAGGGCCCTTGGTCTACGGCATCTCGTTGTAGTCGATGATGAAAACCAGGTAAGTGAGGGTAAAATCTGCAGAGCTGGAAGTCTCAGCTCCGAGCTTGGATCACTGGCAGGCAAAGCTGTTGCGTGCTATATAATGCATTTCAAGACACACTTGTTTGTCATCGAAAGGGTGAGCTGATGACGGCGACGGTAATTGTAGTCGTGATTGGGACGTTTTTTTTTTTAGTAAAAATGTCCCTGTTCGAACAGAGCTACCTACCTTGTTATACAGGGTCGATGCAATTGTACTGTTTACTTACGTGCCATCGTCTGTCTGTCTATCTGCCTGCCGGTGCCATCGTCTGTCTGTCTACCTCCCAGGTTGTCGGACTTGTGACGAGGAAGGATCTTGCCCGGTACCACCTGGGTAAGCACGGGCTCGAGGAGCTGCAGCTGGCCCAGACGTGACGCCCCAACGGCAGCCGGCCCCCGCGGCCGCCACAATGGACGGCCACACCCAGAGACCTCCCGCCAAGAGAGTCCAGGTGGTCGAAGATGCCGGGCACATCTTCCTGTATTATCCTCACTGAGGCCCCGCCCCCGTGAGGCCCCACCCCTGCGTGTTCTGTGGCTTCCTCTGGTTGTCGGGAGCAGGTTATTTTGTCAGTTTCTGTTGTTTAGTTTAGAAGTACTTTTACACAGTGCTGTCAGGTATTACAGCACTGGTTTAAAAATGGTGGGTGGGGTGTTTGAGCTTCTCTGGAAAATAACATACTAAGGACCATTCAAATAATTGTATAATTGTATTTTTTTTATTGACATTTGTTTTACAAAGTAATTTTTTCATATTTGTATTTGTGTAATATGAATACAAATTATGGGGTAGATTTTAAAAAGCTGGTATTTGTCAAGAATTGGAACTGATTTTCTGGGCCGGTATTCCTTATAAATGACAGGACAAAGCTTGTTTATGAGGGTGAGGTTTTAATTTACTGTTGGAGTTTATGCCAATTTAACTTTTTGGAGTTAGGGTTAGGGTTTGGAGTACGTACATGTTTACATTTCAAATATGAGCACATTTGTTGGAAACTAGGTTTTTATTTGATAATGCTGTACGTCGTATAAGTTTCTGTAAATATTTGAAAATGAAATTAAGGAATGACAAACCTGTGATACCTATATTATAGATGCCTATATTTATAGTATCCATCTGTTAACAACAATTGTTTAAAAAAGGTTAATTTGGTAGCAAGTCAGTTAACTCTGAAAAAATCTATCGTTTCCGACTTTTAACTGACAGACTTCAGGACGCCCTTTTATCGGGTGGCCAGTTCATTCATATCGATAAGGTTTACATTTTCATTTAAAAATAAAATTTAGAAATCAGTTTCACTTATGATTATCAACTTATATTTGTAAACGTCATATAATGATAAATTACATGTTTACTGACAAGTTTATGCAGTTAAAAGCATAGATAATGAAAACCTGGTTTCAAGCAGCTATACTCAAAATTTTGACCGTTACCGAATTTATTGATAATGTGCAACTGGAGAATCACATTTTAATTTGGAAACGTGAAGTAAAAATCGAGTCCCCCTAGTGGCCATTCATGTTAAAGTGGCTAAAATTATTAGTTTATCGGAGTTTCACTTAGGTTACCTAACACACAAAAGCCAAATGTACAAATTAGTGAGAGAGCGCAGAAATATTTACAACTGAAACCGTTATCGTCCGTTTGAACTTTTATGTTTCTATGGCGTAATTCTCCTCATGCACAGACAGCATTAATGACGAGTAAAGCCAGACGATTTGTGCTAACAAATACTGAATGAGCATCACTGTAAATATAAAATTCGTGATATTTTAATGTCATTATCTATGGTAAAATAATTAATATAATAATGTTATTCGCTGTTAAATGAGCACTGTGAGCAGTCCTACACTGGGCCTGTTATGCAATATTCCAAAATTATTCATGTCTCTGTGTGTTGTTACAGGAGTCTCCTCTTGAGCAGGGGTTCTCAAACTTTTTTGTTGACGGACCCCCTACTGAGAAACTAACTGACAAAAGTGTATAAAATGTACTTAGTTTGCGGACCCCCTAGGCAGTCTCCAAGGACCCCAGTTTGAGAACCTCTGCTCTAAAGTAAGGGACAATGAGTGATGCATTCACCTTTCTTCGAGTGAAAATGATGCCTTATATCAGTTTATTAGGTCTATTTGTTCCAAGAAAGCGTCCTGTGAGACCATTTTAACCTTTTATAGTTAAACTTTGCTGCCTCTGTTCAGTGAGAGTTCTTGGCGCCAGTTGGGTTTCTGTTTATTGATGTTTTCACTGTTATATGTTTGTGAATTACTACTCAAGATTATTAATTTTGTTACTGAACCAGTTGACATTTGTTTTTAGCTTACTAATAAAGCCATACATTCTAAATATTAAACTGTAGACAATTTATTTTGATAGGATCCAGGGTTTTGATGTCACCCTTGGATTTGGGCTGTGTTCAGCATCGCGGACAGCGGTCTGAGGCTCCCTACCTAGGACGGATATGTAGCAACCAGAATTCCCACCATTGTGAATGGTTTTCTAGTCGTTGGTTTGTTTTCATGAAAACTGGAATGTACCATGTCTCGTTTCGGACTTCCCCGTATGGACCTGTAATGTACACGGTCGCTTCGATACTGAATTAACGTTTTAGCAGTTCGTTTTTTTCTGTCCTCTTACCTGCACTGATCAGCTGACCAAAGGTATGTCCAGCTATACAGCCTTTGTTCGGGAACCGGACACCTCGACTCCTCCCGAGCGGGAAGGAAGGAACCGTTTTTTCTATCTGAAGGTTCAGCCTGCGTTTAATCTGTCATTTGTGGATATGGAAAATGGTTAGCGGAGCTCCTTTGGGTATGCTTCGGTAAATCGAATCAAGCGTCAGCTGTGATTTCCCTGGTCACACAGGGTTTTTTTTATTTTATTAACGGTCTGAGAGAAATTTGATTTCTGAACACCGGGATCACCTGGCACTTTTGTATTTTTTTTTTTTTTATAGAGAAAATGATTTTCCAGCCAGCATGTTATAGAAACCCCAATCAGAAGTTGTTAAAACCCTATAAGATGTGATAGCTTTTAACTTTCTCGTGTCGTAGTCGCTTTGCAGCATGTGCGAATTGATATAAATCTGTAAGTAGCCCCAGACACTGACGACAGCCGAATACCTACATGACGTGAAAGATAATAGTCCCCTTTCAAATACGAAATATGTACTATTTACTTTAAGAACACCATAATTCTGTGCCGTTGTGCCAAACCACCCGAGAGCAAGTCACGGGGATGCAGTATAAATTGAGTCCGCCTTGGCAGAGCTGTCCGGTTCTCTTCCCGAAACCGAGCTGAACGCTGAAAGGCAGATCAACTTATGTACGTTTACCTCGAAACAACGTTTGGCGACGCGTTTCTGCGTTTCTCACAACGCAATTGCAGCGTTCGAACGTGTACATACTTAATGAAAAATATTCTGTTAAATTCTGTTTGCAAAAAGTCACAAATGTAGCCTACTGTAGTTTCACTCTCAAAAGACTGGGCTATTTATAAAAGCAATGTAATAAAACACGGCCATGGTGATATTACCTCCCGCTGTACTCTAGGCGGCTTTGAGTGGCTGATCCAGTCCGTAAGTCTCCTAATAATCTCCTAATAATCTTCTCGAAAGCATTTTAGGTCAGCGACGTGTCCCACTTAGCCCATGTAAACACCTGCAATGTTTTCTCCTCCCCAATAATTTAACTCTAAGAACGGTTTCTTAGAGTTAAATTATTACAATTGTCGATTGTCATACCCCAGACATTTCTTGATTTTTAGTTTAGCAACGTATGGCGCTGACAATATTAACATATACGGGGAATTAATAGGACTGCAACTCTGAGTGGCAATTAACACCCCCATCTCCCTGACAGAAACCTTTAGTGTCAGTAGATATCTACGCTACCGGTCTAAAGAAATGACGAAAAAGCAATTAAAAATAACTTTTTGAGAATTGGTTTTCTCTGGCATCTATGATGACCACTGGCTAAGCTAAACATTCTCTGGCCACAATTTTATTGGGGATATCGATGTCTTCCCTGAAAGCTTCTCGGTGCTCCATAGTAAAAGCACCTTGGTTCGAGGGTTCTAATGTATTCCTGGTTCTGCCAGCAAGCGAATCCAGCCGTTTCTAACATGCTCCCATCCTGACACAAAAACGGTTTTGGTTTAAGTTTAATTTAAGGGCGATTCCCTCACCAGGTGATTTTGGAATGCAAATAAAGGCATTTGTTTTCACTGGCTCCATGTCTTTGCAAGGACCTCCGGTGCCACACAAATACAAATCATGTTTTACTACGGTCTGCCATTCAGCAAAGAGGAAAAAACAGCCAGGCAAGTTCTAGTACAAGACACTTTATTGTAAAATCAAAGTAGTGACAAGCAACTAACTACTAGTACAGCAATACAGTACATGGGAGAGACTGCCGACGTGATCTAGTCCACGGAAGTTGTTTGGACATGAGGCATTAACCAGAGCAACTAGACACTACCAATGCTTAAAAAACGATCTATAAAGCACGTCATCAGCCCTGGAAAGAATACTACATGGAGAAACGAAGGTTTCGTCGGTCTGAGCCACTTAGCAGAGTCTGCTGCAGGGTACCTCAGCTTTGCCCGACGGGGTGCGTTTCTCTGCCTTGCACGCTCACGTCGGCCGTCCTTGAGAGAGGCAGAGGCGTGCTACGGCGCGGACGCGCGCAAAGAGCAGGGAGGCGTCGGCAGCCGAAGATGAGTGGCGGCTGGGGTCGGGCTCAGATGATGCCAAACTGGGCCAGCTCGTGTAGCTCCAGGTGGCTGAAGGCCTCCCAGGGGCAGACAATGGCGATATCTACGGGGCAGGAAGGCCCAGAGGATGAGACACTAGCCGTTAGGAATAATTAGCAACTCCAAGGTTCTGTCTGGATGTGGCATTTTGTGCTCCATTAGTTTATCTTTAAAAACGTGTATGATTATTCGTTGGACAGCCTTGTTCTCACCGGTTCCCATTCCTTCCATTCCAGGGATGTCATCACCAAATCTGTGGAATTTTAACATTTAACATTTAACGTTTTTTTAATGATGGGTAGGCAAGAATTACGCAATCCCGACGGTTAAATTTCTGCATGGGATTTCCTTTGTTAGTAATAAATTCCTGTCAATTGCTTAAATTATGAGTGTGCATTTGTATCCGAAAGTACTGTCAAATTTGGATAACGAACTAGAGTAAGAAACATCCATTCTCAAGCGTTGAAGTTCAGCGTTTTTCGAGCGGCCTCGTGTAACGACGTACCCCTTGCATCCCTTCTTTGGTGGCTTGCTCTTAAACTGCCTGGTCATTCTTTGCTTGAACTTGGGGGGCCCCTTCCTGGGGGTAGTTGGTCCCCCCACCACCCGAGTAGGGTTGTTGGGGAGGTCACTGAGGCCGTCACTGCCGTTGCTCCCAGGATTCATCGTCTGAGGTTCCTCAGAGGGAAGGGAGTCTTAGTCACACCTGCCACTCAAGCTAAAGCCAGGCCAATAGAAGACAGGAACGCATTTTGGCAGTGTGCCCGTACGGTTTGTGCATTATCTCTGCGGTCCCATTGTGGCGTTTTTTTAAACAACGTGCCATCGTGCAGAAATCGGCTCTCCCTCCGGATGACATTTTAATATTTAGAGTGCGTTTCAAGACTCCCTGCCAGTCTGCATTGTATGCTTCTTATAAAATATTTGTTGTCTACGCTTTTCCAACTGAGCCATACGCAGCTATCCAGAACAAAATTTACATTCACCAGATCACTGTGCATCAATAGCCATTTTCACAATTATTCCATCCAATCAAATTCCACTTGCTGCCTCAGAAAACCGGAAAAAAATTGTGCTCACTGGATTTACCCAGTAATCATCATGATGACTTTAAATTCAGCAACTCAGAGGTAAACCTGAGAGTACTCACCCGTGATAACTGCAGACCAGGCCGTCCTGCCGAAATGCTTGACCCGTTTCGTTTTCCGAGGCTTGCGAATGGCAGACAGAGGAGCAGGTTTAAATATGCACCTTAAGCGTGCTCAGGGATCCGCGAAATGATGCTGATGAGAGTGAACGATTGATTGGGCAAGACAATGCGATCTAATCCGATGTAACCCTTACAGGTCTCTGAGACTCTGATCCCCTATTCCATCCGTCTCTCTTCCAGCTGGGTTATTCATCCAGCGCTTTCATTTGGTTGCAAGCACTTGAAATTCAGAGCCAGAATTCAGCATCGGTCTAAAAATTATGATTAAGGGGAAACTAAGCAATTCAAGTTTAGAGTCAAAATACTGATGCATGTGATACTTGTATGTTTAAGTGGTCCTTTCAGGTAACATACCTCTCAATTGAGCTAATAAGGATTTAATTGAACTGATAATTAGTTTAATTTGACTTATATTTTATCTAGAAATCGCCATTTGTTTCAAATAATTGAAAACCCCTGATTTGGCGCATCCGTTTAATTAAGGTTTTAATTAAATAATGAGGTGCATGACTTGTCTGGCTAATTAGGTCCCAAAAATAACTCAGTAATATCATTGATAACTGGGGATTTTCTTTTCTTTTTGAGAGTGTACACAAGCCGATTGCTCAAGCACAAATTGTGAGGCACATGGTGGGAAATACAACTTATTATGACAGTATTTATTTATTTATTTATTGTAGGTCAACACATTTAGCATGCCCGAGCAAAGAATCCCTGCGTCAGATGGGCCCGGTTCACTGCACTGAACTAAAGGTCTGCCTGCAGAATAACCAGCAAGTAAACACATCCCCTGAGCGCCCCCGTTTTTAAACGGTTCGAGGAAGACTTCGATTACACAGGGTTCTACTAAACAGCTTGAGCCTACATCACTAACGTCCTCGGAGCAGACCCTCTGTTCACATTCATTAGTCTAATGAGACAAATCAGATTACAATTAATCCATTACATCAGGACCACATAAAATGATCCACGGTTTTCTTCCAAAGGATGATTACAAGGGCACTCTGTATACCCTGATGAATGAATGAATGAATGAATGAATGAATGAATGAATGAATGAATGAATGAATGAATGAATGAATGAATGAATGAAAATTATTATGCCCATGGCTGGTAGTTTTGTATCTGAACTCTGCAGTTTATATATTAGTTATATAACATATAACAAAAAGTGTTTTTGAAAGTGTAGCACTGCTTTTCTGAAAGATGATACTTTAGATTTAAATACCTACCTGAACACTTCATGTAATTATGAAATAGCACTTTGAATATGACATTTTAAAACACTCTTTCGTTTTTCTAATTAGTTTTACATCAAAATTTTACATTTATATTAACATGATATCAGCACATAATTCTGTAAATTATTAAACAGTAGCTATATTGCAGTAATTCATTTAGACTGGATTAGGTAGAATTAACGATTACACAACATTGTTCAATCATCTTGAAACAGAAAATTAAAAAGTGTGAATATTTCTGGCATGTTCTTATCTCCTAGTAAACGACGGTTCCCTTATTAAAAGGACAAATATGATTAAATTTTGATTTAACCCAAACAAAACCAGTTGGCGAGGAATGGTCTACCGATAACTTTCTATCAGCCATTTATTTTTTTTGCCAACTTAATGAGCTCCTGTAGTAGGCTTTTGACACAGGTCGGTTTCTGGCAGTCGTGGAAATGAGGGAAAATAAAGGCACCTACGGCAGGTACTCTCTACAGACCTTTCTTTACTGGAAAAAAGTTTATCTTAGCATGCGCTGATTGGTTCCTTGAGACTGAAAGGGATTGTTGAATATTTAATCAAAATGCCAGAAAAAATCGATAAGGTGACTTGCTCTGGCTTGTTACCTTAAATGTCAGTTCAAGACCCAGTGTGTAAATCAGTGCAGTATCCCTTGGCAAAAGACTTGGCAAAGATCATGCAGAAAACAATTGAACCCCGATTGAATGACTCCTAAATGTGGAGAAATTCTGGAGGAAGGAATATACTGGAATATGAATGGTAGGGTTATATTTTATAATCACAATTCAATAAGCAAATACACTGTAAAACAAATAGCAATAGCACCAGTACTTTTGCGGTTCTGAAGTTTATTTCTTTCTAATTCCCATAGCCATTATGCTTACACTTATCAGAGCATGTTGTAATAGAGTTAAGACAATGAAAAACTTTGTGACTTTAGCCACTCTAATGAGAACAGGAAAGACGCAGGAAAACAGCTCGCGATATCACATTCTCCCCCCAAGGTTTGCCCTACGCCTGCCAACACTTAGCCCCGAGAAAAAGGTCTCGTTAGCATTTTCGTCCCGTTCAGCAGAGCTGCCCAGAAATGAGCAGGGTTTGATGGGGGGGGGGTCCGACCTGGTTTTAGACCTGTTTATTTTCCATAGTTTCAGTGTATAGCGACTTTGGAATGTATGGTATTTGTTGTTGATTGGAATGTGTGTGGGGGAAAAAAGCAGGAATTTCGGAATCCCGTGAGAGCACATGATCTCATG
>JAOYSI010053133.1:8391-22560 GCA_025775065.1 Hiodon alosoides
CTTTCAGTTTAAAGCACATAAACACATTAACTCTCTTACATGGACCCCAGTATCTGCACCATGGACATTTCACAAGCCTCACAAGCTGACTTTCAGTTTAAAGCACATAAACACATGAATTCTCTTTCACATGGACTGACTTGGCTAAGTCCATTGTCTTTGAATGAATATTGCATGTATTGTATGCATGCTCTGGGATTAAAGTGAACCACATGGACAGAACTCTCTCCTGATCCTTTATTTACCGTGAACCCATTGTTGAAACCGATGGTTGGTTGAGCTATGGGTGATTTAAGTCCTGTGCCGGATTGGTGGGCGATGGGTGGTTGTGCCTCCCTGCCCAACTCCATGTGAAAATGCGCCCGTTAAGTGGGTAATTGGGCAATTATCACCTGCACCTGGCCCATGTTGTGAATTGGGGGCGGGGGTGCAGTATTTAATACTTGGTTGAGCACCAAGTCAACCCAAGGCTGCTAGAGGGGGATCTGAGAACTTTGATATAGGTTGGATTAAAATAGCATAAAAGTGCATAAAAACAACATTTGCTGTCGGGGTTGGTCTGATATTACGAGCAAATAGGAGAGCAAATGTAAACGGCCACTGTAAACGGCCACTGTAAACGGCCACTGTAAACGGCCACTGTAAACGGCCACTGTAAACGTGTAGAAATGCCTATCGTTTTAACTTGAATTCTTGCTGTCATCAGGTGAAAAGCTTAATTTGAAGTAGCTGTCCGTTGATAATGTCTTGACTGATGACATAAGACTGGTGCTTTTGAGCGACAGCCCTTTATGGTCGTGTTTTACTGCCAACCTCAGTGACAGGTGCGCTTTTAGCGGGATGGCATGATTTCAAGAAAACACTTTAGCCATTATCCATTTTTAATTTTTCTAAACATTGCCTCCATGTCCCAGCATTCAAAGTAAACAATTAGAAGTCAATCATTCTTGGTCAATTTGCGTGCCAGTTCTTTTTTTTTTGGATGCCCAAATTATAAATGAATTAACTAAATAGGATGTCAATCTCTTTTCCTATGGGAATGAATTTATCTTGGACAGTCTCTTTCAATGACAACAGCACAGGCTCTGTGTAGATTTGTTGCAAGACATATTTCAGTAAATAAACCTTGAAGGCACCATGGAATACAAGAATCCAAATGAATTACATTTCCCTGTCCCAAAGACCAAGAAGTGACATCAGCCACTGCCCCCTAGCTGTTGCTTTCAAACTCAGGGCGTAAATCGCACTTCCACATGAACCCAGAAAACGCTCATCCCTCGCTCTCTCTCGGCCCCAACGAGGCTGGCCCTAAAAAACAAACGCTCCGCAAAGAAGCCGACCTAAACATGACAAATGAGTTAAAAAGGGGAAATCTTCGGCCGGCATGGCCCGGTTATGTCTGCCAAAACCCAAACGCTGCGCTCCACGATAAGGCACTCCTATCAACGGTCAGGCGTGGTGGTGGTGGAAGTCTCACGGTTTGGATGCTTTACTGTATCAGGACCTCTATGCCTTGCCAACGTGGAAGGGGTCATCAGTTCTCTACGGTATAAAATAATTCTACAGGAGAACGCCAGGTGTTCTGTCCGTGACCTGAAGCTGAGGTACAGCTTGGTCTTGGAGAAAGACGACAATCTCACATACATAGTCCAGACCCAAATCCCATTAAGATGGGATGTTAAAGATGTTAAGATGTTAAAACGGGACCTGAAACAGTTTATGCTACAAAACCCACCAGTGTCAATGAGTTGAATCTGTTCTATGTGGAGGGGTGGGCCAATATTGCTTCACGCCACTCAATAACTAAAGGAAATGTTTTGTTGCAGTTATTGCTGCTACAGGAGTGCTTAATGAACACACAAACATGTCTTGCACTCCTTGTGTCTGTCATGCCAGCGGATAAAATGGCATCATAAACGTTGCATAATTATTCAGGGCAATTACATATCCCTGAAGTGTCAAGTGAAGATATACAACTACCCCTGCTTTCTAATTATTAAAAATGTTATAGCCTTGAACATATTGAGCTTATATTAAATGCACAGTATTTTGCATTTAGAAGTTAATGCTTTTAAATGACTGTTCTGATATGTACAATGAACATTAATTCCTGCTTATGTGACTCCAAGAAAAACAAATTAGATTTAAACAACCATCATCTTATTCTGCCGCAACCATTTGTTTGTTCTGCTTACTGCGGTGGATTTAAGTGAGCGGGGAGAAGGAACTGCAGATTGCAGATTGGATGTGTTTCTTCTGGATTGTGTTGCCATTAAATGGCTGGGGCATTTCCCTGATTCACTGTAACCAAGGCAGTAAGGTGAGTTGTAGCGTCCAATACTTGGAACACAGAGTTGAAGTGTCTAGAATCAGCGTTTAATGAAAGAGAACAGGCAAGGATAGTAAGCCAGAGTACAGAAAATGAACGTAGGCCTTAGGACATAGTAGATTAACCATGAAGAGAATGTTCTCTCTCTATACATCCTCTATACAGACTAACAGTTTAATGTAGAGCAGTATTTGATACTTATATTTAACCGCATGGAAATCTGCATTCGTTTAAAACACAGATTTTTCTTTTAAGAACTTAGCTACGTTCATATTGAGCGAGTTACAGTTTTAACAGTCTTTTAACTACGGATGTTATATAGAGAAATCAATTGATTAGCAGTCATTCCGTTTTCTATGGAGACTGCTTTAGTTTTGTATCCTCATACATACACACACACACACACACACACACACACACAGGCTGCTAAATCCGCATTCCCTCCAAGAGTTATGACTCAGCACAATCGCCCCGGGTTTAATATTTCATGTAAATCAGTGCTTTATAAATCTGAAAGAAGATGGGAAAACCTTTGACGCACGCATTTCTGCTGAAAAAGAAAAAGGTGAGTGAACTGAAACACAGGGGGATGCTTTCGCTACGGGCAGTGGTAGAATCTTTATCTCCACCGAGCGCAAGATGACTTACAGTAAAAGAATGATCTCAAAGTCAGTCAAGCCAGTGATCAACGAAAATATTGACCCCGTTCCCGACGGGAAAGGAGAAACTGTGAAATGCTTACTACAGTGTACTCCATGCGTATTCCGCCCCTTGTTAACTGACTCATCAGAAACTAAATGACCGTGTGAATATCATGTTTTTCCTCAAATGCATTTAAAACAAGCTGAGGAATGTGCAATACTGCCTCGTCCACAGAATACTGTGGTACAATATATTACTTCTGTTTAATAATATTTTGGGCTACGTTTAAGGTATGAATAAATGGGGAGGGCACTGTTTCCTCCACAAATACAGTGCCCTCCCCACAGGGATCATATCCAGATGAATCTGAATGATTGAGAGGTGATTGAAATGATAATGCTGTAAAGATTTCAGAAGTCCTGTTGCGTGTGAAACGTGTGTCACACATGGGAAATCCACATGGAAGGTTAAGTGTGCGAGTATACAGCCAGAGAACTAACATAATGCCCAAAACGTAAATCTCGACATCTGAAAGATTGTGACAAAACGCCAGTTGTCCCATTCCCGGATGGATCAGGTTAAAAGGCTTTGCTGAGGAGATACGTCAAGTCATAAGACAATGCAATCGTTTTCTGCTTGTATAAAATACATAGAAAATGTATAAGAGAATAACGTTCTTTAAATATTTCTGATATCTTTCTTTTAGAAAGTAACACACTTTATTAAGAAATGCTATTTTATTAAATGTGATTAGCGGGTTGTCAGAACAACTGTCCAGTCCAAGTTAAAATGTTAAGATAAGACACAGTAGCACCTGACAGTTTGGGAACCAGTACGAGACGGGTTTCACCTCGAGTTAGATGTACGAGTTTTCTTTTTTAAACTCTATTCAAAAGGCTGATGTACTCTGCCATAGGGTACTCCTAGGCCTAATGGTAAAATGATAGGTCTGTTTGCAATTCAAACTGCTTTTTTTTCATATGAGCAAGACAGCCAGTGTTATTCGATTTCCATTTTATTTGTAATTTATGGCCGGTTTTTAACCAGGGTGCTCATTTTTTGTGGTAGACTTACACATTCTCTCACAATACCATCAAGTCTATTGCATGTTATATAATATTTCAAATGAAGAAAGAAGTAAAACTGGCTCTGACGACGTTTCTTATGATCCAATCAAAACGAGGATGCTCTGGAAATGACACACTTGTATGTTTAGAGCATAAATAAAACAATTCTTATTATGTAGAAACATAACATCCCTCCCTCCTCACTCCCCAAGGATCCAATTTTTCTGGATGTCCGAGCTCTTGGATGGGTTGCTTGAGGTAATCCAGGTGCATGTAAAATATTAGGGGGTTTAACAATATGCATTGCTAAGGCATTGAGTGATTTATTTTATTTGATTTATTTTGATGGAAAATGGTAGAAACTTCCACATTATTAATTATTCTGCTGCCTAGTTCTTACTTTGGTTCGTCTGCTCACGTGACTCACGGGCATCTTCAGCACGTCAAAGCGACCCTAAACTCCCACCTGAAACCAATTCTGACAGGGAGCGCTTCATTAGTTTTCTCTGGCTTTCATTCTGTTCCGGTGGATACGGAATACTACAGGAAAGCCACTGTTTTTGACATTTATTTAGGTCAGATCCCTTGTTTGTTTTTATGTTTTTTTTTTTGCATGCATCATTCATTGATGCAGAAATGCAGCTTTCTTGTGGGCCATTCAGTATGATGCCATGTGCAAGTTTTCAGAATCATTTTGAATACTTTAATGAGTTATGAGATTTCATCACGCCTGATTGTTACTAGCAGAGCAACAGCAGTAATTCACATTGAAATTCAGGCAATAAACATTTTTCGGTCTCCGATGTCAGAAGGCGAAAAACAACCGCAGAAACCTCGCCTGCCCTTCAGGTGTTGCAATCACATCTGTTCCACCGGAGACAGAATCCGAGTACCTTAGTGTATGTCAGAAATGGAAAGCAGGCGGGTTTTACGTCACATGGGAGAGTGTTTGTTTGATGTGATTTTGAGTCTGCAGTCGGGTCTGTATTTTTGGTTTCCAGACTGTTTCATCATATTAAAAGCCACCGCTGGAAAGCCATTCTGACTCATTCACAGAGTTTGCGTTTGTCTTTTTCTTTTTCCCGGAGAGTTTAATAATGCAGCAGACTAACATTTGACAAATTAATTAAACTTTCGCTCTTTCGCGATCTCAGGTGGGCTGCGGTTTACGTGTTCTTTATCATCATCATCTGTGCGGCAACATGTCTGTTCTTCGTTACATAGCATACACATACAGCAGTGCTTATATATATATATATATAAAATACATTAAATGCCCAGAGGCTACATTAATAGCCCAGAGTGCCGAGTACGGGAAGTCTGGAGGTGAAGATCTGTCATCCCTGATTGTGCTTGTCTGGAAGCAGTGGAGATGGATTATGACAGTTGCACTCAACACACTAAAAGCGTTTGTCGTTGACACAGCTGGCAATGGCGAAATACGGATGAAGATGATACAGTAAGCAGTTTAAAATTTAAAGATACATTTTTTCAGGCATTTGGAGACATTTTACCCCAAAGGAAGAAGCATGATTTTTTTGGGGGGGGTTTTTAATTTGTATTTCAGGCGGATGAGGAGTGGGTGGAGAATGTTCTCCCGACCGGAGTAAAACTATTCTCACGACATCATTAATGTGTTCACGGCGTGCTGCTGAGCTTCCTCTAATGGCGGCCTTGCATATAAATATTCTTCTTTTCATCTGGGTGACATCAGAGTTGCTTTCCTGGTGAACGCCGTCTCTCTCTCGCTCTCTCCCGCTCGCTCTCTCTGTGAGCCCGCAGCGCTCTCACCACCCACACAAAAAGGAGAAGAACGTGTTCCCCCCCCCTCCAAGGTACGGCCCTCCAAACGTCCAGTGAGAGCTCGTCTAATGAGCCTTTGCTCCCCGTTCTCCGCCTCACTCCTAACGGCCTCAGGGACCACGCTGGTAAGCAATTAGTTAATGATAATAAATAGCTACGGTCCCTGGGAGTGGTTGGAATGAGCAGGTCTCAAAGATAAGTCAGAAGCTGTGAAGAGAAGAACTGTCTGTAAAAAGCTGAGTGAAGTTGAAGGGTCTAAAATTGGCAGGGTGTAATATTGTGCTATATCTGCTGCCTGCACAGTCATGATGAAGAGCTTGTTAAGCTTAGATCATGGAACCCCTTGTCATTAGTTTTATAATTGTGTAATTGTTTTATAAAATGGATAAATCATAATTAATGGACAACAGTGTATTTATTTTCCTTAAGACGAGTTTCCCGATATCCGACTGTTATCGACGGCGGAGACTCGCCTCTTCATGGTCACAGATCAACACCTAAGCTAGCTAGCTCCAATCGTTGTGTTTCTGGTCGAAAACATTTCGAAACCTGATTAACAGGATATTCCTTCTTTGAATAAATATGCATTTTATGAGATTTTAAACTATTTAAAAGTTATTTGATTTTAGTAAATGATGCATCCTTTTTATTGTGGTATAAACTAAAATGATGGTTCTCTGGGCCATTATGCTCATAAAGACTATCTAAATACAACGTGGAGCAGATAATTTATTGTAATGCAGTTTTTAAAAAGCCTGGGAGAATAAACGGAGAAGTGTAAATGTTCAGCAAACAAATCTCGTATATTACAGCTAATGTTGACATTTCACCCGTAGCTAAGGGGCCAATGCTGTTTGCAAGTCCTGCTGAAAACCTGTCCTCCCACCTGGGGAATTGATCTAGAGGGCCTACATTGCCTCGCAGTGTGGAGGGTTTAGCCAACTCAAGCGAACATTGCAACCCTACTCCAAAGTCTGAGGTCTGCTCTAAGGTCTGCCACGCTACTGAGAGAAAGAAAATTACTGCTTTGTTTAGCTCACCTCACATTGGCTGTTGTTAAGATGCCCCTATCCCCAACCAGCTTTCAACAGTTTGAACATAGCTCCGTATGGGTTGTCCTCGTGGATTGTCAACAGTTTGAACATAGCTCCGTATGGGTTGTCCTCGTGGATTGTCAACAGTTTGAACATAGCTCTGTATGGGTTGTCCTCGTGGATTGTCAACAGTTTGAACATAGCTCTGTATGGGTTGTCCTCGTGGATTGTCAACAGTTTGAACATATCTCCTGATGGGTTGTCCTCGTGGATTGTCAACAGTTTGAACATATCTCCTGATGGGTTGTCCTTGTGGATGCCCTTGCTGTTTTATGCACAATCCTACCGGAGATCCAGGATTCCCGGCCACAAAACTTCCCTCCTTCCACTGCTACCATCGTCAAATCCTCTTTCATCTGAAAATGGGACACGTTTGTCCAGAAATATCAAGTATTAAACTGGTTAAAAGCTCTCAAATGGGTTTTTGGGATCTTTTTGTTTTGTCTCAAACAGCAGAGTTTTCATTTTAAAAAATAAACAGACATATGACTGACAGCTGGGTTGATGGCATTTACCCGTTCAGTAATTTCCTGCCGGGCTTTTATTTGGTCTGCACACCCAGCGGCATCTGCTCATTTGTACAGGGCATACTGTGGGGGTTATTCATTTTTGTTGCCATAGTGCCAACCTGCAATAAATGATTGGTTAACACATGCCTATCTCTGTGCGTTTTGCTTTGGTGGGTCGGTGGGTGGAGCCAGGTTTGAGTGTCACATGGGCGACCCGTGTCATTATTAGTCATAAGTTAAACACTTATTTTACTTTGACAAGTAATCAGCTGGGTAATAAAAACCTGCCAGATTAATTTAGCTGGCACCTTAATTAAGTACTGAATGCCATAGAGATTCCAACCTTCTGGCCAGCAGGCTAAAAAAAAAGAAATCGTTTGTTTTCATCGCTCTGTCTTGTTAACTTCTATTTTACTTTGATTTCAGATTTCATCTTGATATTGACAAATATGCTAGCTTTGTCATTTAAATTGACAATGAGATGTTTCATTTGGGACATGGGGATTGTGTAAAAGTTTATTACTGTTTAATTCAATCTCGGTATATGCCTTTATTAATTGAATTATGTAATGTGTAGGCTGGGCTAAAATCAAAGCTTCGGAAACCCCCTAATCACACTGTTCATAAATGTATTTATTAGCGTTTTCTTGAATAAGATTTCACAAAACAATGAAAATGCTTTTACATATAATGTTACTGAATGCTAACTCATGCCCTGATCTACGAAAAAGAACCAACTTTGGCCATCTCAGACTTTAGTAAGTGCACAGAGAAACAGCATCGATAAGGCTTGTGGCTTACCATAGCTCTAAAACATGTACACTTAATTGATTTATTAATCTTTGATTACTTCAAGAATTATTTTATATCTGAATTCAATGATTTAATTAAAAATTCCATGTGGGTTAGATTAATTCAACGCATTACAATGGCATTAATATGCATGAAAGTATAATTTTACATTTACAACAAGACGCCGAGGCACAGTTGGTACAAATTATTTCCGTCTTGCATCTCAGCTTTCCAATTCCAGCTATTTCTCAGTTGAATTCCGTAGAATTCTAATTAAGTACTGAACACTGATTTTCTGGAGTTGATCTGTCTTTTTGCAAAGCATTATTTGTCAAGATATTTATCTTTTTAAATAAGAAAATACCTGCAGCTAGCTAGTTTAGACAATCTTACTTTGGTTTAGTTCATACCTGTCAGATTGTGCACGCTAAGCAAGTCTTGAAGACTGCATCTGTAATATCACGCCACACAACTGATGTCTCAGGGGATTCCTCCATAGACCTATCCCCTCTAAACGTTCAGAATACCCTAGAGACTGCTAATCCCGTCTAAGGGCACAAGCTTTCGTTTGAACACTGACGACATTCAGCTGTCCCTTTTGGGTTACATCAGTTATCCACAGATGTCTCAATACTGGCTGCTTGCGTTGGTCTCATTTACATCTGGCAGAGCCATAATTGTCTACAGCTAAATATTGGCAAGACGTGACTTGTGTGCATCACTCCCAGGGATAATCCCTTAAAAAAATGAACGTCGGTAGCTCTAGTTATTGCAAAGTATGTTTAGGGGAACACAATGCCTTGTAGAATCCATGCCCCCAAAGAATTCAGGCTGTTCTAGAAGCAATGGGGGGGGGACGGGTCCGACCTGGCACTGGATGGGTGTACCTTATAAACTGGCTACTGAGTGTCTGTCCTATGACTTTTTGAGTTTTTATTCACTGTCTGCTAATAGCACTTCTTAATTGGTCCTGTCAGACATGTAAATCTGTCATTATTAGCCTAATCCTCTAATGAACACAAAGTGAATTAACCCTGGCTACGTAATTTACCGGGTGCATTTCAGCATATGTTCGATGATTAAATACGTTCACAAATCTTCTCTAGCTGTGGTTGTAGAGTCAAGGACTCTGGAAAAGGTCTGCTTGGGGCATTCTGATGTTGAATAATATTTTTTGAAATAACAAATAGAATTTTATCAATGTATATTTTTTGTGTTATTTAACTGACAAACAGAAGAGAACCAAAAGCAGAAGTTCAGGTTAAATCATCTGGGATTATTACGCATGACGCATATTGATGCCAAGTTATTTGTTGCTGTCATCTGAGAGAAATGTTGTGCCGTGTCGCATAATAAAGGGAAACAAGGGTCAAGGCTAAGATTTGCAAATTGCTTTGCATGAAAGTGTGTGTAAAATAAATACTGCACGCTGAAATGCTATTTATAAAGTGCAAAAAAAAACTGCTTGATAAAGTGACATCCATGAAACTAGGTGAAAAAATGTGTTTTTCGATGCCGTGTCCCATGAAAATACGTGGGTCTGCCCATCAATCTGCAGTAATGGGTCATTACTCTGACAGTGACAGTTGCATTGGATGCATTTGAGAAAGTGGTCCCTACACTTCGTGTGTCTTTTAACTTCAGCCCTAAATAACGTTTTTAGGGAGACGAATGCAAACGGCTTCAAACGCGGCGCTCGACAACGGCCATAGGAATAAAATCGCTCCTTCTCTCGGGAATACCTGGCAAATATGCCACAACGTCTGCCTTGGAAACCCGCTTATTAATGTGTAGAGCATGTATTTGTGACATGGAAGTGATTTGTGTTGAGTTACACTTGAAAAAAAAAAAAAAAAATATATATATATATATATATATATATAAAATATATACTTAAATCGCAGTATACCCAAGTAAAAATATCCATTAAAAAGATAACTAATGATGAAGGCTTTCTAGATTTTCTAACTTATGTGCCTTTTATAACTCAGTCATTAATCCATTAATCATTCAAGCTGGAGAAACATGGCAAAAAGTAACTCAAACAATAACACCATACCGCCTAGATTTTTTCTGCATACGAGTCTGAATAAAAACCTTTATTAAAAAACATCAATATACGTGTGGTTTAACTTTTTCCACATTTTAACCTAATGAACATTATTTCATTAAATGAAACCCTTTTTGGGGATAAATCTCCATCGATATGGCCCAGAGATCCCATCTTGATTGACAGCAGGCCACATTTGTACACAGAACGGCTGTAGACTGTGTCCTTGGGGAAGTTCTCTTCTCTTCCTTGTTTCTTCTCATACCTGTAAAGTATGAGTTTCAGCTTGGGTGTATATTTATTTACTCATGTTTCCAAGGGCAACATGGTTGTAGCCAGGTTAACTCCTCGGAATTCTGGGCCCAGGATAAAGAATACCAATATGGCCCTTAACCCCCCTCCCGAGTTGAATTAGCTGGACAAAAAGAGTCATTTTACACATTGGGCCCAGTTTATTTGTCTTAAAATAAATGCTATTGTCTATTGTAATGAATTAATTAATTTTGCCTTGTATCTCCTTGAAGTACTGGTCTGGACATTTTTTTTAAATTCCCTGCTATGCACACTGGAATTGATGACCAGATGCAATGCAGGAAGTTTCCGGTACAGAGGCAGCTTCTAAATAAACAGGGGAGACCCGTGGATTAAAACGTGATTACTTTCAGTGTTCAGCACATAGCTTCTGACCACAGATGATGAAGATCACGTTGACAGTCTGGTTACATGCAACTGCAATGTATACATGCAATAGTATCAATCTCAATAAATAACAAAACCCACCATGAAGCGATAAAAAAACGATTCACATTTTTATTAAACGCTATTATAATAGCTGCACGTTTACAGCCTCCTAACTGTCAGTGTTGCTGTACCTGCCTGGTGGGCTTTTTACAGGTTCATCTGGTTCATCTGGCTCTATGAAGGTTGAGGTCCTATTTGACAAATAGATTTCAGCTTGTTAAATCTGGGGAAGGCTCTTCTGATTTGTTTCCGGTTAGATATGGAGTACCACAAGGTTCAGTGTTTGGCCCCCTTCTATTCTCTTTGTACATGCTACCCCTTGGTGATATCATCCGTAAGCACAAAATCAACTTTCATTGCTATGCGGATGACACGCCGCTATATCTGTCAGGGAGCCCAGATGAGGATTTTCCATTGGCTAGATTGGAGCTTTGTTTGAAAGACGAAAGAGATTGGATGTCCTCTAATTTCCTATTGTTGAATTCTGACAAATCAGAAATGATCATCCAAAAAGACCATCGTACAAGGCTCAATGACTATGTGCTGGACCTAGATGGAAAGCTGATAGAGTGTATTGGTTAAAGATCTTGGAGTGACAATTGATCCAGATCTTTCTTTTGACCGGCATACTAAAGATATTGCTTGAATAGCATTCTACCACCTAAGAAACATTGCCAAGGTTAGACATTTTTTAGGTGATCAGGATGCAGAGAAATTAATCCACTCTTTGGTTACTTCCAGACTTGATTATTGTAATGCTATATTATCAGGTGGCTCAAATACCGCCACAAATACATTACAAGTTGTTTAGAATGCTGGCGCTAGGATCCTTACTAGACATAAGAAATATAATTGCATCATAACCAGTGTTGGCTTCATTACATTGGCTGACAATAAGGCTGATTTTAAGTTACTTCTGTTAACTATTAAGACTGTAAATGGGCTAGCTCCCTCGTATCTAACAGATATTATAGTCCCGTATGTCCCATCTAGATTACTTCGCTCACAAGAGGCTGGGAATCTATATATGCTAAGCCGGGTTCCTCTCAAGGTTTCTTCCTGCCAGCCTAGGGAGTTTTTCCTTGCCACGGGCATGCTTTTGGGGGGTCAGGCCTGAGACTTATTGTATTTCTCTGTATGTAAAGTGTCTTTGTGACATGGAAACATGTTTATTAAAAATAAATTGATTGAATTGATTGATCTGGTTGTTGCAAATTTTTGGTGCAAGAACATCGTATCACCCTGTCTGTGCTTGCAAATAGAAAAAAAAATAAACACGCGCCTGCCAGGATGCATGCTGATGTCCTCAAAGTGATGACAATCCCCATTTACAGACAGTGTCTCCTTGCCATGGATATCTGTTCAACTGCGTGTCTTCATGTCATCATTTCTCCGCTTAGCACAATGCACATTCTCTGCTGAGAATGCGAGAGATTTAGTTAGGACCTCGGTTTTCCTTCTTAACAATCGTTTTGAGTAATATCTCAGAGGATATTCTGGGTGAAAAAATTAGAAAGCGCTCCGGTACATGATTATTTGATTGCCAGAGAAATCGGAGGCTGAAAGACGGGGAGGACTGCGAAAGGAGACAGGTTATTTGCCTGCAATCAACGTGTCCACAGTGGCTAGATCAATCACAATGCCAGACAAAGTGTTCAAGGATTTAAAAAATGAGGCTAACATCAGATATCCACTACTTACCCAGTCCTTTTTCAGGGAAATTCAAACTACGGTCTTAATAATTATAGCATAATTATAGATTTTTAGCTTAGTCATAACAAAAGATTATTATTACGGTACTTGGTATCCACAGAGTGTTTGGTGCAGCCCCTAAAACATGAGGGAGTCTCTGAAATAGATCCTAGGTTCCTTCTGCCAGCAAACGAAAGAAAAGTTTCTTGAAGACTTTTAAAACTCTTAGTGTGAGTAACACTCTAAGGTGTTATTTACTAGTTAAAAAAAAAGCTATTTGTAAAATTCTAGTAACAGATCAGACTTACCTTGTCCATCTACTGTCTGTCACTGTTTATAGGTGTACAGGCAATGAGAAGTTTCCGGTAAGACAAATATTTAATAAATAACGTTTTAAGTAAGTATGTTGAACCTTGACTATTGGTCCCCTGTATAGTTTCACAATCTTGTTAGATCACGTCAGGTTCTGATACAAACTTTTGTTCCAGCGGATAGGGAAAAGGTGCGCTAGGCCATGACCAGAAATTGTGCCGGACAGTTCTATGCTTAGCTTGGGCAAGTTCAGGCCTGTTAGTACTAGTACTAGTAGTAAAGGTTAAAGTAAGTAAAGTGATAGCGTTCTCTTGCGTCGGTGTCAGTCCTTGATTTGAAACCCTTGGAGTAAATATCCCAGCCAGGCAAGGATGTGTGATGAAGAGGGAAGGGGGTGAGGAAGCTGCCTAACTCCAAAGAATGGCTTTGCCATTGGTCAACCGATGACGCAAATTTGGCCAATAACTGCAGAGAAGTGCATACATTCCCCCAATCCAAAGTCTAGAAATTAAGTTTACATGCTGGATTGCCCAGCACTAAGCGGTGAGCAATTATTTCCTTTAAAAGGTCTACACCACTCAAGTAATTAACCTGGAAGATCAAGGCTTTACACCGCTCGAGTAATTAACCTGGAAGAACAAGGCTTTACACCGCTCAAGCAATTTACCTGGAAGAACAAGGCTTTACACCGCTCAAGCAATTTACCTGTAAGAACAAGGCTTTACACCGCTCAAGCAATTAATCTGGAAGAACAAGGCTTTACAACCGCTCGAATAATTAACCTGGAAGAACAAGGCTTTACACCGCTCGAATAATTAACCTGGACGATCAAGGCTTTACACCGCTCAAGTAATTTACCTGGAAGAACAAGGATTTACACCGCTCGAATAATTAACCTGGAAAATCAAGGCTTTATGCCGCTCAAGTAATTAACCTCGAAGATCAAAGCTTTACACCACACCAGTAATTAACCTGGAAGATCAAGGCTTTACACCGCTCAAATAATTAACCTGGAAGATCAAGGCTTTACACCACACCAGTAATTAACCTGGAAGATCAAGGCTTTACACCACACCAGTAATTAACCTGGAAGATCAAGGCTTTACACCGCTCGAATAATTAACCTGGAAGATCAAGG